>NMRB01001057.1:72762-95667 GCA_002633025.1 Notospermus geniculatus | reverse complement strand
TACTTGATTTAAACCTTGTGAATTCTTCTATGATTCCGTACGATTTCATGTACACTTCTCTCGCAGTGTTTTTGTTTGCTATGCTCCGCTCACAAAACACTGCTTCGCATAGCCGGTATTGCGCCGATTTACCGTCAGATGGCACCACTACTGTTCCCGCTGCTGCGCCAGAGAAAGTGTTTTAGGATTTTGCTTATAGTTGCAGCCTGATGGCGGGCGCTGATTGGTTAGACAGAAATAGTGCCATCTGGTGGTAAATCGGCATAATACCGGCTATCGGAAGCAGTGTTATATGAGCGGAGCATACTGAGCGAATGAAAACACTGCGGAGGAGTGTTGATTTCATGATAACATAACACAAATTGTTCAGGCAAAGTCATGGCTGACATATAAAGAAGCTGGCTAATGCTTTCACTTCAAGTTTTGTGGTACATTTACATTGGACCTTGCTGTAAAAATATAAAGGGAATTAGTCGCAGCAGTTAAAAATGACACTAAGAATAATTTCGTGGCCCATGAAATTCACCATTACAAAACTACAAACTACATAATGAACATGCTTAAAGCCCCAGTCACATATCCACTCCGGGGCCCGTACGGCGAGTAAAACAGACATTTTGGCCAATTTCTACGGTGCCCAGTTTGATCCAGTCTAATTTCCGCTTATCCATTGAGGCGATTTCGGCATAATTCATCTTAGATCCGTGCAGTCCCTAAAATCCATGGCAAGCCGCTGGGTGGGGAAAATCGTACGGGGCCCGGTGGATTTGTGACCTAGGCTTAAGCAAAGTCAATATCCGCCACATTGTAATTAACATATTTAAGAAATTTTGACAGCCCGCTTATGTATAATTGATGCTACATAAATGACTCCACCAGATGACATTTGAACAGGGAAACTTCCGTACCGATGTAACATTTTCTAGCGTTGCCCATATATGGGTGTTTCAATACATAGAGAGAGCTTGACTTTCCAATAGGGGAACACAGAAAAGTCTGTCATTCTCGGTTCGCAGTGAGGGGAACACTGAGAAACAGAAACACGAACACTGTGGCACTTAACGTGAAACATCTACCAGTGTTTAACCTTATTAGGCAGGTGTAGCAGTAAAAAGTGTCCCCCAGTAAAAAGTGTCCACTTCTATTGTTGAATGACGGATTAAGGTGCATGGGTATAGAAACTAATCGCCAGAGATTAGAATGTAACAATAGGATCATTTGTTCCTAGGACAGTTTTTCCTAGGATATTCTTTCCTTTCACACCTGGCCTATGTTGTAAACGCCCCCAGTCAGATTGTCACGTTTCTCCTTGTGTCCCCTATTCTCAGGTCGCAGCTTATTCCATCAGAAAAAAAGTATGGGAACACTCAAACAATCAAAGATGTTACACCGGTACTTATTTTAAAAAAGGTGGTTTATTTCGTTATAGCATTTTGTGAATCCGTATCCTTCAGGTTTCATTTTCGTGTTCGTCCTACATCATTGGATTCATTCAGTCTGCATATAGAAAGTTGTACCAAAGATTTATTTATTAATATTCTTCAAATAAAAAAAACTGTTTTCGTGTTTTTTATTTCGTTGTTTGACCCTTAGGAGCTGTTAGCGAATTATTATGCAATACTGGTGAAGAGTGGCCTTTATTCAGGGTGATTGACCTTAAAAGCAAAACTGGTATTTCCTCCAGAATGTTGGCCTTTATGGAGGAGGATTATACAATGTATAATCCTAACTGTCCAAGATGGCAAATTCCCTTACATAGAATCAATAATGCAACGGCAAATTATTTCAGACAAACAAGATCAATATACTCGACCTACTATGGCTCTATTCACAATCTTTCTTAAAGAGCATAGAACAACAGTTAAAAACATCGCTTAGGAGTTGTATAAATACATGTGTAGTAAGAAGTTAGCAAAATCAATACAAATGTTGTCATTATAGCCAGGCGAGTGTTCATCAGATGAAAGAGTCTGATGTCAGTCACGGTGTGCGCAGCAATACATACATGTAGTTGAAGAAATCATTTCCGATTTTCCTTGAAGTGTCAACTGTCATACCTAGACGAAGAACGAGGATGATTTATCAATAAATTCGTGTTTTATTCAAAATACATGTTTCTACATGTACATGTATTTCAAAGGTTCTTGTTCTACAGGCAGCCAATTATTTATACAAGTAAAGATCGTCCAACAATCTTCATTGGCTTTGATGTACAGTAAACCTCTCTATTAAGGACACCTTCGGGACTGACAGATGGTGTCCTTAATTGAGAGGTGTCCTGATTACAGAGGTCAAAATAACAGAAATGACCCGTTTGGGACTGATTGGTGTTCTTAATAAAGAGGTGTCCTCCTGGCAGAGGTGTCCGCTTAGAGAGGTTCCACTGTATTTTTCGGTCGGCAAACTTTTGTACTGTAATACATTCTGATAGAGATTCTATTTAGTACGAAGCCTCTTGGAGTGATTTGCGGTGTGTAGTCCATGGTTATGATCCTGCTGGGTTGCACTTCGACACCATTGCAGTAGACTCGGGACCCAGTCGTTGTGTCGCTCCGGCCGCCGCGCTACACTCCACAAACGACTGGGAAAGCAAGCTGCAAAATCAGTAGATTGGTACCCGATCCTCCGCTGGTGGCGCTGGCGGGCTGGATGTAGCGGAGGATCGGTCCTGGCTACTGAGGACGGCAGAAATCTGGCTGCCGCCGGAAGTGACTAGTATCCAGTCATGACTGTACTTAGAACACGTACAACCACATGATGAAGGACCGGATACCAGTTGCAACGAGGAATCATGGCGGCGGCTGGTAAATATCAACATTGCAGAGAATAAATATCGCTTTTCGCTTGCTACAAAGCGTGCCTTAGCGATAATCAATGCCAGACGAAAGACTGAGTATGGGTCCTTGAAACCAATGCATGCAAAAGCCTTAAAAAGTGTCATAGCGAATGACACATGGCTGATTTTCCAACCGATTGTGGCAAGTCGTTGGTTTTCGAATTGGACCAATCAACGCCATGAAACTCGCAGGCAGTACCGGTCTATATATTTTATATTTATAGACCGGGGACCAGTCTACAAAATCAGCGGCTGGCGAACCGACAACAACAACGGATATGAATGAGTTCAGCCAATCAGAAACTGCGGCTTGAACGGCCGTCGGCTGCTCGTTGCAAGATGCCAAATCAGCTGATTATCGGAACTTTCTTCGAGGTCAAGGACGGTATTCTGGTACCTAAGTTCGATGCTGTGTGCAATAAGCAGTAGGCCTACTTACGGATTTATTAATATCCTGCTAGTGACGTTGAAAAGTTTCTTGACGGGCGAGAGGATCTGGTAAATTACATCATCCAGAGAAATAACAACCAATCAAAAGTGTGCCAGATTTTCCCTAGTAGATTGCTTTCGGGCAATTTCATTCGTCGAGATGGACGTTGTGGTCGTCGGTACGCTAGCCGCTGATTTTGCAGCTTGCTTCCCAGTCGTTTGTGGAGTGTAGCGCGGCGACCGGGGCGACACAACGACTGGGTCCCGAGTCTACATTGCAGATGAGCACGCAATGATCAAAGCTTCAAATTCATGAGCACCTTTCACAGTAGGGGTACGGGCAATTGAAGTACCGGTATGGCCCTCCCGTACACTACGAAGTACACTTACAGAGTAGAGTCAGGATACCACTTCAATCGATCACGCTTCAGCTGATTTTGTAGCGATGTCATTTCTGCCATCAGCATAAATTTTGTTCTTTGCATTGGCTGTATTGATATTTGTCTCCAAAAAGATGGAAGCACGGTCGGCGTTCTTCAGGCTTCTAGATGATGTTTCTATAAATAATACCAACCTGGGTATCTTTCACCCATTATCAAAGTTTGAATGTTGTTTGAGATGCATTACACTATCATCTTGTATGACCATTAAGTATATCTCCGTCGGAATGATTTGCAAGCTCAGCAGTTTGCACACTAGACTTTTTGACTACGGAAAAGACAAAAATATAGGTCAAGTGTACTCGAGATGTGGAAAAAGGGTAAGTGATGGAATTTTTTAATGTCATAAAAATGACCTTGAGCCGAGGAGGAGAACTTGTCGACCTAAAATTTGATCTGCCGTGACTCGTCAATTCAGTTTGTTGTTGCCGTGCCTCCAAGAAAAGGACACACTAATTAATTTAGTGCCTTATTATATTATTATTATTATTATTAATACCATATATTTGAGTGCCCTTTCCATGTTAAACATGCTCAAAGGCACTTTACAATAAGTGTAATGATAAATGATAGTAAAAGAGAAAAGATATTTAAAAGAAGAGTGGTAAAACATTGATAGAGAGATTAAAAGACTATCTAAAACATTGGATAAATAAATGCACTGAGTGATAGATACTATGTGGTCCTAAAACATTATGCATAAGTCTGTCTATAAAAATACGTTTTTAGCTGTTTCTTAAACTGACTGAGGGAGTTGAGTGAACGTAAGAAAAGTGGAAGAGTGTTCCATAGTTTTGGCCCTGCTACATAAAATGACCGGTCTCCTGCCTTGGTCTTACTCATTGGAACAACGAGTTTATTTTGATCAATGGAACGCAGTGATCTAGTAGGCCTGTAAGGTACAAGCAAGCCTTAATCATTGAAATTCAACCAAAGCTTGGTAAATGTTGACTTCAAATGCAGTCAGTCATATTCCTTACTTTTGCTCCTTCAATTATTCAGAACAAGCATATTGACCCGTGGGGAGCACATTTTGAGGGAGCGTGTTTGGCCTTGAATATTCTGTAGTGGAGGGTCTGTTGCTTTATTGATGAGTGTGTTTTGAGAGGGTAGTTTCAGGAATCCATGTGTTAATCGTTCACCGTCAAGTCCATGAGGAGCAGTTTTGACTTTCTAGGCAGCAGCATCACGTTTGGTTTTATTACACCTCTTGTAGGCACCATTAGTCAGCGCCAGCATACAGCAGGTTATGGAACCAGACTATCAGTATCATAGGCCTGCATGTAGCCACATGTACATGTAATTGTACATACAAGTAGTTTGGAAATGATTTAACAGAGTTCTTTTCAGACGACAAGGAAAATCATTTACCATCTACATCGAAAAGTTCAACTCAAAAATCCAGAATTGTTCTCAAATTTTTACTATAACCAGAAGAATGACATCATCATCATGACTCTTTTATTGCGTATGAGAACGCTAATGACGAAGTTTAAGGTGGACCCAGTTTCCGGTCAGGTACGGTACATCTTTCAACGCAAACGTTACAGGTACCGACTTCTGATAGTCGGTGAGTATGAAGATTGTATAATTTTGACTAGAGAAAATCGACATGAAATGTTCTCTTTAATGGGCATTGATGGGCAGTTAAAGGGGTGGCTCGTTTTCCCTCGCATGCAAGCGAGAATGTCAGAATTCAGGGACATTGTGTTTGTATTCGAGCGTGCGCAGCGACAAGTAGTTATGAGAGTTTTTCACTTAGACGAGTACCATGTAATTGTTTGTACATATAAACGATCACGAAAAGGTGAACATATAATACTAACACACCGGTGCCCTAAGACCTCACGAAGCTTTAAGTATGTAGCTACTTCATATAAGGGCTCCTTCATATTTTCTCCAATGCAGCTCGCGCGGGGAGCCTTGATTAGCATATTCGATGGAGAACGTCAGCTGGCAAAACGAATGAATCTATTTGTCGCCGTGCATGAAGGAGTCAAAGTTTTTTTCCTTCTGATCAATGATGCCTTTAAGTTGGTATTTATTGGCACAACAAAAAATCGGCTTGTACTCATCGACTGGTCCAAGAAAACGTACAAAATAACGTCAGATGATTTCCTACACTTTACTGGGAGTCAGAATTTTGTTCTCTTGAACTCAGGGGATCTTATTCAGTTAAACACTCTCAGAAACAGGAGCGACGATCCCCAGAAGTTGACAGAACTAAAGATTTATTCACCGATTAGAGGATGCGGTGATTAAAAGAGATACGACATTTAACTATTTATTGGATTTTTATTCAGCAGAGTTATTACAAGATGAGTTTCTTTTTTCTCAGCCTTGACTAACTGTTGCAACAAGCAGCGAGCCATGCTAGATAACTTTACAGAGCTTGTCAGCATGGTGTAGGCGATGAGTTTCAGCTTTTCTTGAAATGTTAAACAAGCAGCGAGTTACAGTAGTCGGTCATGAGCGCAGATGTGCGATCGGTGTGCCCGAAATGTCGTTTTTCTAACGTTATTTCCATTTATTTCTGGCGTGAAAACAACCCACTCGTTTTGGTCGCCTGTCAATAAAACTCACGTCATCCTGTGTGGGATGAGAATTTCTTTCACCTCCCTGTTTTCTTCTTTCAAAGGAATACAGGATATTCCTCTAAAAGAGTGCAGCACCTGACGGGACAGCGTCCAAGACGTCCCGCACGTCATTCATGATGTTTTGAGGCGAGACGAAAAAAAATCAGACAAGCCTAATGGCAACAACGGTTCGCTGGCATCGTGTTTTTTATTTCATTGTTTGACCCTTATATTAGGAGCTGTTAGCGAATAATTATGCAATACTGGTGAACAGTGGCCTTTATTCAGGGTGATTGGCCTTAAAAGCAAACAAACTGGTATTTCCTCTAGAATGTTGGCCTTAGGGAGGAGGATCCTAACTGTCCAAGATGGCAAATTCCCTTACATAGAATCAATAATGCAACGGCAAATTATTTCAGACAAACAAGATCAATATACTCGACCTACTATGGCTCTATTCACAATCTTTCTTAAAGAGCACAGAACAACAGTTAAAAACATCGCTTAGGAGTTGTATAAATAGTAAGAAGTTTGGAAAATCAATACAAATTTTATCATTATAGCCAGGCGAGTGTTCATCAGATGAAACAGTCTGATGTCAGTCACGGTGTGCTGCAACAATACATATACATGTAGTTGGGGAAATCGTGTCCGATTTTCGTGGAAGTGTCAACTGTCATACCTATGACCATCTCACCAATGAGAATTTCTCTGCAAAAGACGACGAACGAGGACGATTTTCATATGTATAAGTTGGTGAATAACTTTGTGTTTTTAACCAGGTTTTCGAAGAAAGTCCTGGTTATTAAATTACCGAAAGTGGCGGGCGGTCGGGCGTCCGGGCGGTCGCTTTTCTCTTGTCCGCCTGATAACTTAAAAACGACTTGAGATTTTCTTTTCAAATTTTTGGGACATGTTGCTTGTAAGTAGACGTTGTTTCCTTTCGATATTCAGCATCATTCGATTCAAGGTTTGGCCAATAGGGGGCTAAATGTGAAAACACAAAAAGTGCTATTTCTCCTGAACAAATGGACGGATCGTCACCAAATTTTTATCATAGGTATATCTAATGACGATACATAACATAATACCTGGGTTTTTCATTTGACCTACTTTTCAAGGTCACAGAGGTCAAAGTTCGGCAAAAGTTACGAACTTGGCACGTGTCGTCGTTTTCTGACCTAGCCATTTCATACCTTGCATAAATGTGTACTAGAGGGATACCTTCTGAAATACGAAGTTTCGGGCCGATCGCACATCCAATATGGCCGCCAGGCGGCGTTACCCGAAAATCATCGAAGTGTTATAACATGGGAACGACTTCAGATTTTCTTGTGAAATTTTGTGGACATGTTGCTTGTGAGTAGACATTGTTTCCTTTCGATATTCAGCATCATTCAATTCAAGGTTTGGCCAATAGGGGGCTAAATGTGAAAACAGGAAAAGTGCTATTCACGCCGCCACTTCGAAAACCTGGTTATTCGCCACGCCCAGCGTGCGCCTTGTTAATATTCAAAATACACGTGTCAATTTCAAAGGTTGTTGGTCTCCAGGCAGATGTATTATTATTAGATCTGCCTGTAGACTAAGAACCTTTGAAATTGGCATTATTTGTTCCAGAGTATGCCGCAATACATGTATTTCTTCGTTTTGGTGTACCTTATCAGTTGTCAAACTGTTTATACACGCAGCAGCTTTTGCCTGTAATACAGTGCTTCTGATTAGGACCAAGCCTCTTGGAGTGAAGTCCTCGAACACACCTAGCGAGGATCGTGGTACCAATCTACATGTACCAGAAAATGCAAACGTTTCAATAGTGGTGATTCTCTAGAAACTAGTTGTCCAGGTTCAAAGCTATAATAGCCTACTACCAGAAAAAGTTGAACAAATACCAATTAAGTGCAAAAGTCTATACTTGTGGCGCAATTACTGCTTCTCTGATCACATAAAGGGACCCATAGGCAGCTTGCTATTAGGCTCATATCTGTGTGGTCACTCCATCACAGGTGGCGCTAGCAAGTGACACCCTACAGATTTTGCACAAATGTTGATGTTTAGTGTATTTTTCTTGCAATACATGTACGAGTTAGATTCTCATGCCAACCGATTGTTGTAATGAGCACATCAAAATGCCTATGAGGAGGATGCCTTTAAGTTACGGGGATGCAATAATACCACTACCTCATACGCGAGACAAGAACATAGAATAAAGTATTGCGAAGATGTCAAGTGCGAGGACACGTTTTGCCTTTATGTTATGCACGTTTGACAGCAGGGGTATGGCCAGTTGAAGTAATGGCCCTCCCGTACACTATGAACTACGCGCTAGAGTACAGTCAGGGTACTTCTTCAATCGATCACGCTTCAACTGATTTTGCAGCAATATTTAGTCATTTTTGCCGTTAGCCTGGTACCCGGTCCTAACTATTTTACATCGGACGTTTGCATATGTTAGGACCGGGCGTGCCTATTGCGTTTGTGAATGTGATTGGCCGGTGTTGGGGCAGCTTGTACGAATAGGAACTATTATGTTGATATCTTTTCTATTTTCAACCCCTTGTCGTGATTGGTGGATTTCCTGGGTCAAATGTAGGTCACCTTCTTTCTGCATTCCGGCACTTCGGCCGTATTGAGAATTGAATAAATTTACATAATTAAAATAAATTCCAAGTGACGTCACTGCCTAATATTCCTCCACAAATGGCGGCCAATTCCTTGCCCTACCAAACAAGCCACGTCCGAGCACGCAGGTTGATAGGATCAGGTACTAGTATATTTGGCCGTCAGCATAATTTTTCGATGCATTTGCTGCATTCATACTTATCTCCCAATAGATGGCAGGACGGTCGGCGTTCTTTAGACTTCTAGATGATGTTTCTATAAATAATACCAACCTGGGTAGGTTTCACCCATTATCACAGATTGAATGTTGTTTGAGATGCATTTCACTATCATCCTGTATGACTATTAAGTATATCTCTGACGGAATGATTTGCAAGCTCAGCAGTTTGGGCGCAAGAATGGTTAATGATGAAAATGGCAAATATACTAAATATACTGGACATATACATGTATATTCCAGATGTGGGAAAAGGGTAAGTGATGTAATTCTACATGTAAATCCTATCATTTTTACTTAGAGCAGGGTACTCTGGGCGGAGATAATAGGGAGGTTGAGATCAGCGACTTATCACGGACCCTTATATGTATACGGATAGAATCCTGTACTACGACAAATTTTGTGTACATTTCGATCCGTATACGTATGAGGATCATAAGTCGCTGATCTCAAACTCCTTATTGATTGATAATCACTGATCAGATCGTAAAATACGTCGTTTCATTTGTTTATTTACACTAAAAGATATAGAAGTTACAGGTAGTGAAGGGCCGAAGCAAAATACTTAGTGATGTATTCATATTTATCATATCCGTACTGATCCTTAAACATTCACCATGAGAGTCACAGTTTCGCCGAATGGATCAATGTCGTCCTGGGTATACATTATGTTTACCCAGGATCATCCTGGGTAATCCTTTTCTTTACCCAGGACGGCCCTGGGTAAACATAAGGATCCTTAACTTTACCCAGATTGGAGTTCCCGAGTGGTGTAGTGAGGTTGATATTCAGCGTAAATCATGAAATGAAGGGTGGCCTCGAACTAGGCATATACAATGTAGCTCCTAAGTCCTTGAGAATTTACTATCGGTCCCTTTTGAAAAGTTGTAGGGATTGGTCTTTTCTCCCTATCCCACACCTCGCAGCAGGTATAGCGGTAATTTTCAGCCCTTTCGAGTTATGATCGTACTGCATGTTCTGCAAAACGCAAATTCATGAAAATGACGAAATGCACACGGATCATACATGTTCTACCTAGGCCTATCGCTCCTAAGTCCTTGAGAATTTACTATCGGTCCCTTTTGAAAAGTTGTCGGGATTGGTCTTGTCTTCCTATTGCAATCCCCGGAGGAGGTATAGCGGTAATTTTCGACCCTTTTTAACAATGATCCTACTGCATGTTCTCTGCCGAAAGAGACGCACGTACAGCATGATTCGGCGGGAACTCCCAAGCTGGGTAAAGTTAAGGATCCTTATGTTTACCCAGGGCCGTCCTGGGTAAAGAAAAGGATTATCCAGGATGATCCTGGGTAAACATAAGGTATACCCAGGATGACATTGACCCATTCGGCCACAGATTCACTAAACAACAGAGCCTAAAGCCTGCCGCACACTGGAGCTATCTGCTGAGGAAAAAGTCATTCGAGACCGTTTGCTCAGCAGATAGCTCGCGTGTGCGCGTATTTTTCGTTAATGAGTTTTCTGCGGATTCCGCCGTAGCTTGGGGTGAGCACAGCGGTTTTCTACAGGCTTCGGGATAATCAACAGGCCATCTCTAGCGTCCAATGGAACTACCTAGTATGTCACATTTTGGTATTTTCGAGAAAAATGGGTTTATGTTTCCAGAGTTGGAATGACAGTGTTGTTGTGGAAAACACTTCTAATTAATTGTTCTGAAGTACATTTTAAGATGTTTTAAAAAAATATGTTATATAACAGGATTAAATGCGACTCGCTATGTTTTACCTCTGTTTTCATGCTGACTTTGCAAATGTAAAAACCTAGCAAGTCACTATTCTGATGCTTACTGATGTCCCTTGGAGTAATAAATGAGACAAATTGTGCATAGACAAATAGAAATTTTATTAATTTTAAAATCAAAACCATTTCGAACTTCCTAACCACTCCAACACACTTCAGTGACACACATGAGGTACAGAGGAAAAACGTAGATAGTAAGTAACACGTGCATATCACTGAACAAAGCAGGCAAGTGTGCTCTTACTAGGTTTTACTTTGGGAAGCATTGACCGAGTGGTGCACTTACTATGCTTTACGTTTCTCATTCTGAGGCTTTGGCGGACATTTTGTAAACAAAAACTGTTTATTATGTTGAAAAAATACCTATGAAGTACGAATTTGGCCTTAACTCAGTTTTTCCAAAAATGTGACTTACTAGGTATTTCCATTGGACGCTAGATCTGTTGTTGAGCCATCAAAGAATTATCCAAAACCATTTAGAAACCGCACCTCTCCACGCAAACCAGACGCTGTAGTGGAAAGGGTGCGTTAGTCTATTAGAGCACAATGTCCCTAGACAGTTCATGGCCTGCATGAAACCACATGTAGGCCTAAATTCGAACGAAACAAGCCTGCCGGCATTGATGGGTCACGTGGTTTAACCATGGATGTGGGTAGCCAATGCAGGATTTTATTTCTAGACTCAGCAACTATACCAGCTTAAGGTTTACATACATGTACTATGCTTCTTTGATTGCTGAAGCCACGCTTACATTTTTATGCCGATTGGTAAACACTAGCGTCGGACTTTGTCGAACAACTCTCCGTAGCAAGGTCTGCATCCAGTACACAAAACGTACCCTATGCATGAATAGTAACCCCAACATTCTCCGAGAAAAACATCAAAAGCGTGGTATTTTCACGATCAGTGAACTTCAAAACGGCCGTTAGCACTCAGACACAAGGTAACTTATTGGTGAAAGCATCCACATAATGGTTCACTACGGCAAACCACGTGACCCAATGATTGCCCCACTTCGTTTCAGATGACACGGAAAATTATTTACCACCTACATCGAGAAGTACGACTCAAAAATCCAGAATGGTTCTCAAATTTTTATTATCACCATAGAAATGACGTCATCATCTTGAGGGTACTCGTCCGCAAGGGTACGAAAAGGCTATTTACGGGGTTAACATGGTTAAAGGTGAACCCGGTTTCCGGTAGCGTGCAGTACCTTCACCACACAATAAAACGATACCCTGTTTTTATCACCGGTGAGTTTGAGGAGTGTGTAGTTGTGACAAGGAGAATAAAATTTGATATATTTGCTTTATTTGGAATTCACGGGGAAATAAAAGGACAGCTTTATTTTGCCTCTTCTGTGCTTAAGATGGTAGAGTGTAGTGATGTGAAGTTCATCTTTAGTCCGAGTTCCCGCCACGTATTTGTTCGGGTTTTTCGTGTAGACGATTATCACATACTCTTTTGCACGCTCTCTAAACAAATACGAGGAACAGGCCGTTTTCTTAAACTCTGGTGTCCTAAGGAACGCCGATGCCCAAAATACGTAGCTACGACATATAAAGGTTCATTTGCATTATTTCCAAGGGTGCTGCTAGTGCGGGGAGTCTCAATTAGACCTACCGTGTACGACGCAAACAAGTCTATATCAATGAAGTTATTTATCTCTGTACCTGGGTGGGTGAAAGTTTTTTTCGTAATGCTCAATGACATGTATCGGTTGATATTAATTGGTACCACAAAAAACCAACTTTTGCTTATCAGTTGGTCCAAGGATGTGAAGTCTTATAAGATAACGTCAGATGATTTCCAGCATTTCGATGGCAGTCGGAATTTCGTCCTCTTGAACTCTGGGGACCTTATTCAGTTAATTGCCCTCAAAACCACAAAAGAAGCCAAGAAGTTGACAGGAATCAAGATTTATTGGCCAACGAGAGGTTGCAATAATCGAGAGTAAAAGGCCAGCGACATTTAAATAAAGACGGTACAAATACATGTATCTTAATGTTAAATCAGACACGTCAGACGGAGCATGGTCGATTTGAAATAAAGTAATTCTACTCTGCACCAAGGGCGTAGGCTGGTCTGAGCCTGGGGAGGTGCACATTTTTGTGAAAGCGGAACTCTCCCGCAGCTAGCGTAGGCATTAAGTTTCACAGTATGCTGAAGGGTAAGAAAGGTGTGCTCCGGAGGGGGGGTCTGGGTGTCCTCCCCCAGAAAATTTTGGAATCTGGATGCTCTGATAGGTGATTTCAGCGCTATTCTTGGCCAAAATTTACACGATTACAAGGTTGATTTTTTTCTGCTGCGGGGGGGGGTGCACGTGCACCCTGTGCACCCCCCCCCCCATAATGCTGCTCTTAGAATTAGACTTTTTAGTTGTTTTAACGGACAACAGGACAGACGGGTCAAATGCATGCCATTTTTAGTTAATCATCTGTATATAGGATCCAGTGCAGGGATATCCTGCCAAAGGCCGGTATTAGAATATTATTGCTAAGTGTAAATGAGCAAGTAGAGGTCCTTCTAGGGCCGTTATGTACCACAGACTGTACCTCTAAATCTAATGCGCCAGACAGCCCCTTTCGAAAATGCGCCGAGAGAATAACCGACCTGTACATGCAAGGTCGGATGCACAGTGCGCGCACTGCATTTACTCCCTGAGCGGACTTTCGAAAGGGTTTTTTTTCTCTGCGGCAGCGAGTTGTCCTCAAATTGTACTTTCATTTGTCCGGGATAAACTGGAAGAATAATACAAAACAATTTAAAAATTTGACGCAGTCAAAAAATGCTTGCATTACCCTTTGTACATGTAGGCCTAGGCCATGTCATATACCGTGCGGAGTCGGGCCCGGCTGGGCTCAGTGTCTCCTATCAGTAAAACTCGCTGGTGATTTTTCCGATTCCCATGACCGGTAAGTGCATTTGATTAATACATAACTGCTCTGTATTCCGGTAAAAATGAAGACCTGGAGTAAAGGTTAAGGTTAGGTTTGCCGTTCCGAAATATTACTTGTCCGAAAATAGATATTCGACTTAAACAACTGATTGTTGGATGCATCAACGATACCGAAATACATCTGACTTGATCATTCGATTGTCGGATGTAAATATCCTTCTGCAACCTTTTTCACCAAAAATGTGTAGACCTAACCTTCGCCTACATTTAGGTCGATACCCTACATACCCTATAGCACTTTTCTAATAAAGCAGCGGATCAAATTGTGCGTAACTTTGTGCATTTGTTTCTGGTTGTCCGGGAAAAGATATATAATGGAATATTTCAGAGTGGGATGCATTTACTGTATTTTCACCCTGAATACATGTAGTTTCAAACCAACTGTGGTATACGCGAACACTTTTAGTGGGGGGGGGGTCAGGCACTGAATAATAATTAAATTATCAATCTATCACTTCACTGACCAAACTAACGATTTTTCCAATATCGCTATATAGTGTATCGGCCTAAAGCGACCCATACATGTACATGATCAATATTATTGCACAATGTGAGGATCAAAATGGGCAATATTATTGCCAATCTTTCTTTTACACATCACGCCAGAAGAGCATGCCCCCATTTTGGGCCCCATATTGTGCAATAATATTGATCGTGTATGGTCCGCTTGAGATACGAAACTATTGCTGCCATTGCTTATATAATTAATATAGCCACCTATCTCAGTTTGCTGTAACGTGCAAAAAAATTCCGCAGCCCGTTTGTCCTAGAGATAGTTCCTTTTGTTTGGCTTGCATTTGTTCTCTATTTATGATTATTGACAAAAGCCAATGTTTTCATTTGATAGTAATCCGAGACAAGCATGATTTCTGACCTACTTGATTTAAACCTTGTGAATTCTTCTATGATTCCGTACGATTTCATGTACACTTCTCTCGCAGTGTTTTTGTTTGCTATGCTCCGCTCACAAAACACTGCTTCGAATAGCCGGTATTGCGCCGATTTACCGTCAGATGGCACCACTACTGTTCCCGCTGCTGCGCCGGAGAGAGTGTTTTAGGATTTTGCTTATAGTTGCAGCCTGATGGCGGGCGCTGATTGGTTAGACAGAAATAGTGCCATCTGGTGGTAAATCGGCATAATACCGGCTATCGGAAGCAGTGTTATATGAGCGGAGCATACTGAGCGAATGAAAACACTGCGGAGGAGTGTTGATTTCATGATAACATAACACAAATTGTTCAGGCAAAGTCATGGCTGACATATAAAGAAGCTGGCTAATGCTTTACCTAGGCTTAAGCAAAGTCAATATCCGCCACATTGTAATTAACATATTTAAGAAATTTTGACAGCCCGCTTATGTATAATTGATGCTACATTAAATGACTCCACCAGATGACATTTGAACAGGGAAACTTCCGTACCGATGTAACATTTTCTAGCGCTGCCCATATATGGGTGTTTCAATACACAGAGAGAGCTTGACTTTTCAATAGGGGAACACAGAAAAATCTGTCATTCTCGGTTCGCAGTGGACCCCGTACAATGAGGGGAACACTGAGAAACAGAAACACGAACACTGCGGCACTTAACGTGAAACATCTACCAGTGTTTAACCTTATTTGGCAGGTGTAGCAGTAAAAAGTGTCCACTGATATTGTTGAATGACGGATTAAGGTGCATGGGTATAGAAACCAATCGCCAGAGATTAGATTGTAACAATAGGATCATTTGTTCCTAGGACAGTTTTTCCTAGGACATTCTTTCCTTTCACACCTGGCCTATGTTGTAAACGCCCCCAGTCAGATTGTCACGTTTCTCCTTGTGTCCCCTATTCTCAGGTCGCAGCTTATTCCATCAGAAAAAAAGTATGGGAACACTCAAACAATCAAAGATGTTACACCGGTACTTATTTAAAAAAGGTGGTTTATTTCGTTATAGCATTTTGTGAATCCGTATCCTTCAGGTTTCATTTTCGTGTTCGTCCCTCCATCATTGGATTCATTCAGTCTGCATATAGAAAGTTGTACCAAAGATTTATTTATTAATATTCTTCAAATAAAAAAACTGTCTTGGTGTTTTTTATTTCGTTGTTTGGCCCTTAGGAGCTGTTAGTCAATAATTAAAATTTTTTAAAAATATTATCTCAGGAGTGCAAGCGCCCACTTAGGGCATTATAGCTACTCATCAAACAATATTGGACGATATTAATGATATGTAGGAGGAAACCGGAGACCCCGGAGGAAACCTACGATGTCGAGGAGAGATCGCCCTCTCTACCACATAAAGCCACTTGCACGACCGGGGATCGAACCCGCGACCTCAGTGGTGGCAGGCGCCGATGTTTCCATTGCGCCACCCCGACACCCAATAATTATGCGATACAGGTGAACACTGGCCTTTATTCAGGGTGATTGACCTTAAAAGCAAAAGTATATAACTATAATGTTTTTGTTAGGGGCCGTTCACAATTATCAACATTTTCACAAGCATGCAAACAGTACGCTAGGGGGGAGGGGGTTGACACTCAGTGTACACTTTTAAAAATTTAGGAAAGTGTTGATCTAAAAATATACCAATACATGTAACAACATTTTCCTTAGTACGCTTTTGGGGAGGGGAGAGTGGGGTCTGTAAAAAGTGTACTCTTTGTACACTTGTGAAAATGTTGATAATTGTGAAGGGCCCCTTAGTCAACATACTGATATTTCATTTCGAATGTTGGCCTAATAGAGGAGGATTATATAATCCTAAACTATCCAAGATGGTAAATTCTCTGACATAGATTCGATAATGCAGCGGCAAATTATTTCTAAACAGGGATTGCGCTAGGCTGAAATTTTCTTTAGCCACAGTATAATGGAAATGCATTGGATCACGCTGAATTTCTTTAGCCACTGATGTGAATTTTCATCATTTTCCTGGTCGTTTTCAAAGATTTCTACCCGTTTTTGGTCGTGGCTAATGCTAGCGCAATCTACAAGATCAATAGACTAGGCCTAGTACGGTTCCATTCGCAATCTTTTCTTTAGGAGCATAGAACAACAGTTAAAAACATCGCTTAGGAATTGTACAAATACCAGTAGTAAGAAGTTTGCAAAATCAATACAAATTTTATCATTATAGCCAGGCGAGTGTTCATCAGATAAAACAGTCTGATGTCAGTCACGGTGTGCTGCAACAATACAACCCGTCATATACATGTAGTTGGGGAAATCGTGTCCGATTTTCCTTGAAATGTCAACTGTCATACCTATGATCATCGCACAAATGAGAATTTCAGTGCAACAGACGACGAACGATGATGATTTTCATATCAATAAATTCGTGTTTTATTCAAAATACATGTATCTACGTGTATTTCAAAGGTTCTTGTTCTACAGGCAGCCAATTATTTGTACAAGTAAAGATCGTCCAACAATCTTCATTGGTTTTGATGTACAGTAAACCTCTCTATTAAGGACACCTTCGGGACTGACAGATGGTGTCCTTAATTGAGAGGTGTCCTGATTACAGAGGTCAAAATAACAGAAATGACCCGTTTGGGACTGATTGGTGTCCTTAATAGAGAGGTGTCCTCCTGGCAGAGGTGTCCGTTTTAGAGAGGTTCCACTGTATTTTTCGGTCGGCAAACTTTAATAGAGAGGTGTCCCCCTGGCAGAGGTGTCCGTTTTAGAGAGGTTCCACTGTATTTTTCGGTCGGCAAACTTTTGTACTGTAATACATTCTGATAGAGATTCTATTTAGTACGAAGCCTCTTGGAGTGATTTGCGGTGTGTAGTCAGTCCATGGTTATGATCCTGCAGGGTTGCAGGGTTACACGTCGACTCCATTGCAGTTGAGCACACAATGATCAAAGCTTCAAATTCATGAGCACCTTTGACAGCAGGGGTACGGGCAATTGAAGTATGGCCCTCCCGTACACTACGAAGTATGTCAGGGTACCACTTCAATCGATCACGCTTCAGCTGATTTTGTAGCGATGTCATTTCTGCCATCAGCATAAATTTTGTTCTTTGCATTGGCTGTATTGATATTTGTCTCCAAAAAGATGGAAGCACGGTCGGCGTTCTTCAGGCTTCTAGATGATGTTTCTATAAATAATACCAACCTGGGTATCTTTCACCCAGTATCAAAGTTTGAATGTTGTTTGAGATGCATTAGACTATCATCCTGTATGGCTATTAAGTATATCTCCGTCGGAATGATCTGCAAGCTCAGCAGTTTGCACACTAGACTTTTTGACTACGAAAAAGACAAAAATAAAGGTCAAGTGTACTCGAGATGTGGAAAAAGGGTAAGTGATGGAATTTTTTAATGTCATAAAAATGACCTTGAGCCGAGGAGGAGAATTTGTCGCCCTAAATTTGATCTGCCGTGACTTTTCCATTCAGTTTGTTGTTGCCCTTCCTCCAAGAAAGGACACACTAATTAATTGAGTGCCTTAAAGCGAATGGCTCGCGGGGTTTGTTGTGGCGCCATGACAGTTGGTCATCGATATCAAACACCATTTTGAGAAAAAGGCAAAAGAAGGATTTTAGTTTAATGGGAAATGCATTAGACAGCCAAACTTCGGAGGCGTATTCTGCAAAATCTGCCGCTTCAAAATCAATGGGAATAGTACAAAATGTACATCTTGACCTACTGAATTTGAAAACGCCATTAACCCATTTTAACAAATTTTTAATGGAACCTCGTCCCCAGTGTTTACATGCGGATATTTGCACAGGTGTTGCATATGGCTGGAGCACGGCTTTGCCTGGAGGCTAGATTCACTCTCTATGGAAGGTACCACCAAAAATGTAAACAAACCCCGCGACCCATTCGCTTTAATCATTGAAATTCAACCAAAGCTTGGCAAAAAAAATGTTGACTTCAAATGCAGTCAGTCATATTCCTTACTTTTGCTCCTTCAATTATTCAGAACAAGCATACTGACCCGTGGCGAGCACATTTTGAGGGAGTGTGTTTGGCCTTGAATATTCTGTGGTGGAGGGTCTGTTGCTTTATTGATGAGTGTGTTTTGAGAGGGGTAGTTTCAGGAATCCATGTGTTAATCGTTCACCGTCAAATCCATGAGGAGCAGTTTTGACTTTCTAGGCAGCAGCATCACGTTTGGTTTTATTACACCTCTTGTAGGCACCATCAGTCAGCGCCACCATACAGCAGGTCATGGAACCAGACTACCAGTATCATAGGCCTGCATGTAGCCACATGTAGGCCTACATGTAATTGTACATACAAGTAGTTTGGAAATGATTTAACAGAGTTCTTTTCAGACGACAAGGAAAATCATTTACCATCTACATCGAAAAGTTCAACTCAAAAATCCAGAATGGTTCTCAAATTTTTACTATAACCAGAAGAATGACATCATCATCCTGACCCTTTTATTGCGTATGAGAACGCTAATGACGAAGTTTAAGGTGGACCCAGTTTCCGGTCAGGTACGGTACATCTTTCAACGCAAACGTTACAGGTACCGACTTCTGATAGTCGGTGAGTATGAAGATTGTATAATTTTGACTAGAGAAAATCGACATGAAATGTTCTCTTTAATGGGCATTGATGGGCAGTTAAAGGGGTGGCTCGTTTTCCCTCGCATGCAAGCGAGAATGTCAGAATTCAGGGACATTGTGTTTGTATTCCAGCGTGCGCAGCGACAAGTAGTTATGAGAGTTTTTCACTTGGACGAGTACCATGCAATTGTTTGTACATATAAACGATCACGAAAAGGTGAACATATAATACTAACACACCGGTGCCCTAAGACCTCACGAAGCTTTAAGTATGTAGCTACTTCATATAAGGGCTCCTTCATATTTTCTCCAATGCAGCTCGCGCGGGGAGCCTTGATTAGCATATTCGATGGAGAACGTCAGCTGGCAAAACGAATGAATCTATTTGTCGCCGTGCATGAAGGAGTCAAAGTTTTTTTCCTTCTGATCAATGATGCCTTTAAGTTGGTATTTATTGGCACAACAAAAAATCGGCTTGTACTCATCGACTGGTCCAAGAAAACGTACAAAATAACGTCAGATGATTTCCTACACTTTACTGGGAGTCAGAATTTTGTTCTCTTGAACTCAGGGGATCTTATTCAGTTAAACACTCTCAGAAACAGGAGCGACGATCCCCAGAAGTTGACAGAACTAAAGATTTATTCACCGATTAGAGGATGCCGTGATTAAAAGAGATACGACATTTAACTATTTATTGGATTTTTATTCAGCAGAGTTATTACAAGATGAGTTTCTTTTTTCTCAGCCTTGACTAACTGTTGCAACAAGCAGCGAGCCATGCTAGATAACTTTACAGAGCTTGTCAGCATGGTGTAGGCGATGAGTTTCAGCTTTTCTTGAAATGTTAAACAAGCAGCGAGTTACAGTAGTCGGTCATGAGCGCAGATGTGCGATCGGTGTGCCCGAAATGTCGTTTTTCTAACGTTATTTCCATTTATTTCTGGCGTGAAAACAACCCACTCGTTTTGGTCGCCTGTCAATAAAACTCACGTCATCCTCTGTGGGATGAGAATTTCTTTCACCTCCCTGTTTTCTTCTTTCAAAGGAATACAGGATATTCCTCTAAAAGAGTGCAGCACCTGACGGGACAGCGTCCAAGACGTCCCGCACGTCATTCATGATGTTTTGAGGCGAGACGAAAAAAAATCAGACAAGCCTAATGGCAACAACGGTTCGCTGGCATCGTGTTTTTTATTTCATTGTTTGACCCTTATATTAGGAGCTGTTAGCGAATAATTATGCAATACTGGTGAACAGTGGCCTTTATTCAGGGTGATTGGCCTTAAAAGCAAACAAACTGGTATTTCCTCTAGAATGTTGGCCTTAGGGAGGAGGATCCTAACTGTCCAAGATGGCAAATTCCCTTACATAGAATCAATAATGCAACGGCAAATTATTTCAGACAAACAAGATCAATATACTCGACCTACTATGGCTCTATTCACAATCTTTCTTAAAGAGCACAGAACAACAGTTAAAAACATCGCTTAGGAGTTGTATAAATAGTAAGAAGTTTGGAAAATCAATACAAATTTTATCATTATAGCCAGGCGAGTGTTCATCAGATGAAACAGTCTGATGTCAAGTCACGGTGTGCTGCAACAATACATATACATGTAGTTGGGGAAATCGTGTCCGATTTTCGTGGAAGTGTCAACTGTCATACCTATGACCATCTCACCAATGAGAATTTTCTGCAAAAGACGACGAAAGAGGACGATTTCCATATGTATAAGTTGGTGAATGACTTTGTGTTTTTAATATTCAAAATACACGTGTCAATTTTAAAGGTTGTTGGCCTCCAGGCAGATGTATTATTATTAGATCTGCCTGTAGACTAAGAACCTTTGAAATTGACATTATTTGTTCAAGAGTATGCCGCAATACATGTATTTCTTCGTTTTGGTGTACCTTATCAGTTGTCAAACCTTTTATACACGCAGCAGCTTTTGCCTGTAATACAGTGCTTCTTATTATGACCAAGCCTCTTGGAGTGAAGTCCTCGAACACACCTAGCAAGGATCGTGGTACCAATCTAGTATGTAATCCATGGCTATGATGCTACAAGGTTGTTATTTTCGGGAGTCAGCATTTTCAGGAGTTAGGCTACGTGAACGCGTATTGTGTGGGTTTCAGTCGACGTGACTTGCAAATAGCAGAAAATGCAAACGTTTCAATAGTGGTGATTCTCTAGAAACTATTTGTCCACGTTCAAAGCTATAATAGCCTACTACCAGAAAAAGTTGAACAAATACCAATAGGAGCTGTCAGCGAGTTGCCCACTAGGTGTCACTACGGCCCAATTCAATGCATCTAGCGGACCCAGTCATTATCGATCGAGCAGCAATCACGTAGATTTTCCTGTACATTGGTCCGCTAAGACTGTGCTGCCACCTGTTGGCAATATGCGCGGCTGACTGCTCCTATTAAGTGCAACAGTCTACATCACATTACTGCTTCTCTGATCACATAAAGGGACCCATAGGCAGCTTGCTATTAGGCTCATATCAGTGTGGTCACTCCATCACAGGTGGCGCTAGCAAGTGACACCCTACAGATTTTGCACAAATGTTGTTGTTTAGTGTATTTTTCTTGCAATATATGTCAGAGTTAGATTCTCATGCCAACCGATTGTTGTAATGAGCACATCAAAATGCCTATGAGGAGAATGCGTTACCGGAATGCGATAATACCATTACCTCATACGCGGGACAAGAACATAGAATAAAGTATTGCGAAGATGTCAAGTGTGAGGTCACGTTTTGCCTTTACGTTATGCACGTTTGACAGCAGGGGTATGGCCAGTTGAAGTAATGGCCCTCCCGTACACTATGAACTACGCGCTAGAGTACAGTCAGGGTACTTCTTCAATCGATCACGCTTCAACTGATTTTGCAGCAATATTTAGTCATTTTTGCCGTTAGCCTGGTACCCGGTCCTAGCTATTTTACATCGGACGTTTGCATATGTTAGGACCGGGCGTGCCTATTGCGTTTGTGAATGTGATTGGCCGGTGTTGGGGCAGCTTGTACGAATAGGAACTATTATGTTGATATCTTTTCTATTTTCAACCCCTTGTCGTGATTGCTGGATTTCCTGGGTCAAATGTAGGTCACCTTCTTTCTGCATTCCGGCACTTCGGCCGTATTGAGAATTGAATAAATTTACATAATTAAAATAAATTCCAAGTGACGTCACTGCCTAATATTCCTCCACAAATGGCGGCCAATTCCTTGCCCTACCAAACAAGCTTCGTCCGATCACGCAGGTTGATAGGACCAGGTACTAGTATATTTGGCCGTCAGCATAATTTTTCGATGCATTTGCTGCATTCATACTTATCTCCCAATAGATGGCAGGACGGTCGGCGTTCTTTAGACTTCTAGATGATGTTTCTATAAATAATACCAACCTGGGTAGGTTTCACCCATTATCACAGATTGAATGTTGTTTGAGATGCATTTCACTATCATCCTGTATGACTATTAAGTATATCTCTGACGGAATGATTTGCAAGCTCAGCAGTTTGGGCGCAAGAA
>NMRB01001057.1:36940-52150 GCA_002633025.1 Notospermus geniculatus | reverse complement strand
TACGACGTGGTGACGTTTGCTTAGCAACGCGTTATTGCAAATGGCGGCGATGTCGTTTGCCCCTGAGGGGCGGAGATCATGCGAGATTAGGCCCATTTCAGAAATATTTCCGTATATTCTTTTCATGGCGTGCTTCAGATACTTATTTAAGTTGTTGCTGAGTATGAACGTTGTGTCTAAAACGCGTGGGTGAACTGATCACGCACGGAACGAGATCTAAATTCTCCCAGATTGCAACACTCCAAGATGGTGGCCAGTCACTTTTCCAAAACCGGAAGTCGAAAACGTCGACAAAAACTTCTTTTCCCGACTTGGTCATTCGACTTAAACTACTTCACTTGTTGCATTTATTGGGGGGAACCCTCGGTGAATAGAAATAGATTTATTCGTGCGTATCCCTCTCGTTTTCGCCAGCGGCGCCCGTGGTTCCCGGGACCCCATGGACAAACAACGAATTTCGGTTACATTTTTTTGAAGCTCTTGGTATATAGATTTGCAATGAATTGTGGGATTGTTATATGTGTGTTGCCATAAAAGCGCTTCGCGCGGCGGCTTCGCCGCCGCGCTGCGCGCTATAAAGGGTTATCGTTTTTTTAAGCCACCCGGTACCGGTATATCATTTAATTACGAGTCAACAATAATTAACTGAAAAATCATTAGATTTCCTTCTAACTGAATCATTCGAACTGTCTAACTGCTGTAATGTCTAATGTTCACAGATTTACAAGTCCGATCGTCTCATTACTTTCTGGTCCGCTTGCACCTCATCATGTTGAAAAATGCCTGTCTGAATTGTCTTCCACAAATACAATAAAGGAGGAAATTACTGCTGTGATTGATAGCATTGAGGAAGTCGGAAAATGGCTCCAGCCAGATCTCCACGATCACATGCGTAGTGGCAAATATGGGAGAAAGCATGAGCTCTACATATATGAGGCTAAAACCCAAAAGAAATTGGCATAGAGCAAGTGGCGCAACGAGTAATAAGAACACCACACTCACCGCCAACAACATGACGGTCATGCTGTTGAGGTTTGTCGTCGATCCTCGTGAATTCTGTAACTGTCTCCGCTTGTTCCGACTTCTGATGACGTTATACAGGATCGAGGCGTTAAAGAAGGCGATGAAGATGAAGGGGAGGAGGAAAGTAAAAATGGTGGTCATATTTTTGATTGCGACGGAATATATAAAGCTATCAATAGATTTGATGTAAGAACAAAATCCAAACGATGCATGGATTTTTCTGAGGTACACTTCATGACCAAAAACAGCAAAATGCATCATCAACACACTCATAATAGCAACATAGGTCCATTTTCTCGTACAGAGGACCATGGCCTTCAGAGGGTATGTAACAGATATCCATCTTTCAAGTGTGACCAGTACGACCATCCAATGAGAAGTGGACGGGATGACGATAGAGAAAAAGGAGTAAAGAGGACAGGCTGCGTCAGTCCACTCTTCCCAAGACGTTATACTTACTATGTCAAATGAATACGCCAGAGTGCGCCTCAAGGGATTACAAAGTAACGAAGCTATGTCGAATAGTGAAAGAGATATGAGTAAAATTCTCGTCGACTCTTGACCAATTTGGCTAAAAATGATCACTCCAATTGTCAATGAATTCAATATTATTCCTATTATAAATACTGCTGGCGTACCGTAAGTGATGACATCAAATAATGGATCCAAACGGTTAAACAACCGGTTCCAGTCAAATGAATCACCGCGGTAAACAAATCGTTGGGTTGTAAAACCTGCTGGAGCCTTAAATTATAAAATTAAAAAATGAAATGGTCCCTGGTCCATGTGCTCACCTGGGTAAATGTACCAGAAGAACGAACAACAAGTGTCAAGTCAATATGTTCCAGGAAACATCATACCAGGTTAGAATTTTCTTTGTGGTATTGTTCGTAAGATATGAGCCAATTACATTTTTCAAGATCGACGGCCATATTTGAAGTCAAATCCGGCTGAAATTTGTTGTATTTGTATTGGGTACCTTAATATACCTTTATGTACCTTGTATATAAAAAGATCGTCAGCGGACCTGGGGAAAAGCGTGAAAATCTTTTTAATTTTTTTTTCAAATCTGGAGTTCGACATCTCCCCACCGAACAATAAAAAAGCCTCGCCTTATAGGCCTACTGAGAACCAAAGGGAGAAAGCTGTTTTCGAAATTCACATGTTCATTCAGATCAAGCTCTTATCGGCACAAACAAAGAATGCACATTAGGGCCGTTTAGACGACAAGCCAAAAAACCACATTCAGATTCGATCCGATTGGATCCGATCGGCCTCATCGGATCTTATTTGCGTTTAGACGAGATTTGAATGTGGTCGAATGTGGTCCAATGCAGTCCAAAATCCACATTGGACCCCACTGGGTAGCGTTTACACGCAAGGGTTTTGAACTACAATCGGATTCGATCGGATCTTATGTGGATTTTTGCCTGTCGTCTAAACGGCCCTAATATTCCAAGGAGGCAGAGTCCGGCCGATGTTGAGTGTACTGGATCTGATCGCACTCCTAAGGTCGGCCGGACCGCGAGGCTTACAACAGGTTGTGCAACAGGTGCGGTAGGCCTACAAGTAGGGCTATGAGTCAATACCCTCCTCGTGGTCCCCGTACCATATACATGTACACATGCAGACAACTCCACAGCTGACGTTAGGAGAGCGAAGGACCAGTATATATAACCCGCCTGCTATGGAGGATTTCCTTCATGGCCTGCTGATTACCAACTCCGGCACTAGTCGTATATGAGTTCTAAATAGGGAGAAACGTCGTCGTATGGCCGGGTTAGGCCCTACGACGACGTTTATCTATTGTGTGGGTATACCCAAACAATAGATAAACGTCGTCGTATGGCCTAACCGGGCGCTTACGAAACCTCCCTATTATCAGCGTCAGTTTACCTCGTCTTGTTTGGTCGTCTCATCCATTATTATTATTATTATACCATATATTTACCATATATTTGAGTGCCCTTTCCATGTTAAACATGCTCAAAGGCACTTTACAATAAGTGTAATGATAAATGATAGTAAGAGAGAAAAGATATTAAAAGAAGAGTGGTAAAACATTGATAGAGAGATTAAAAGACTATCTAAAACATTGGATAAATAAATGCACTGAGTGATATAGATACTATGTGGTCCTAAAACATTATGCATAAGTCTGTCTATAAAAATCCATGATTCTGAAGGTTTTGATTAGAGTTGAAACAATCAATCAAACTGAATCATAGTATGAAACTGATTCCTATACAGGGTCAGAAAGTGTCACATCCTCCCAAACCAAGAAGGTTTTAATCAGCAGCATGCACAGTATCGGAACATTTCCCGCAAGTCTCCAGTCAGCAGTTTGGCCTGTGGTATCTCACGAATAGATCACGTCTCCAGTCCTGAACGAAATATGATGAGTATATGAAGTCTAACTGCTGCAAATGCCTCGAGTGAACCGTATACCACGAATTGGAAACACTTTATATATAATATTAGGCCTACGGATGTAAATTATCTTATTACGAAATTTACTCGAGATAAAAAAAGTGATTGGCATTAGCTACCAACGCAGCCACTGAAACCTGAGGATCAAATTACATAGTGAAAATGTACAGCATTTCCGTTACCAGGCATCGCGTTGAAATTTTCATTTCAGACATTTTCTTTGTTTATTGCAGAGTAAAATGAAATAAACCTTATGTTACTTATGTGACACGTCCATGAAATGATAACTTCTGATGCTTTCAGGATGTGAATTTAGTACAGTGAGATGCATTCATGCCAAGCACACACTGACGACAAATCTGAAGGCCGCATCAGTGTTTTTAAAGATATGCAAGCGCCCGGTTAGGCCCTACGACGATGTTTATCTATTGTGTGGGTATACCCAAACAATAGATAAACGTCGTCGTATGGCCCGGTTAGGCCCTACGACGACGTTTATCTATTGTGTGGGTATACCCAAACAATAGATAAACGTCGTCGTATGGCCTAACCGGGCGCTTACGAAACCTCCCTATTATCAGCGTCAGTTTACCTCGTCTTGTTTGGTCGTCTCATCCATGATTCTGAAGGTTGTGATTAGAGTTGAATCAATCAATCAAACTGAATCATAGTATGAAACTGATTCCTTTACAGGGTCAGAAAGTGTCACATCCTCCCAAACCAAGAAGGTTTTAATCAGCAGTATGCACAGTATCGAAACATTTCCCGCAAGTCTCGCCTGAAACCAGCATCCATACATGTAGATTTCCAGTCAGCAGTTTGGCCTGTGGTATCTCACGAATAGATCACGTCTCCAGTCCTGAACGAAATATGATGAGTATATGAAGTCTAAATGCTGCAAATGCCTCGAGTGAACCGTATACCACGAATTGGAAACACTTTATATACTGTATAATATTAGGCCTACGGATGTAAATTGTCTTATTAAGAAATTTACTCGAGATAAAAAAAAGTGATTGGCATTAGCTACCAACGCAGCCACTGAAACCTGAGGATCAAGTTACATAGTGAAAATGTACAGCATTTCCGTTACCAGGCATCGCGTTGAAATTTTCATTTCAGACATTTTCTTTGTTTATTGCAGAGTAAAATGAAATAAACCTTATGTTACTTATGTGACACGTCCATGAAATGATAACTTCTGATGTTTTCAGGATGTGAATTTAGTACAGTGAGATGCATTCATGCCAAGCACACACTGACGACAAATCTGAAGGCCGCATCAGTGTTTTTAAAGATAATGTATCACGACTTCATTGTTTACATTCAGTGTTTGTAAACATTGATGTTTACATTATGTTATTTTGGACTTTTGGGACATGCCGACGCACCAAAATGAATACTTTTGGAATCAACAGCATTTCTAGAGAGGCATGCCATCAACAAATTACTCGTAAGACAAAGAAAGCCTGGACATAAACAAACAAAATGTAAATAAACAGTGAATTTCGTGGCCCGCGAAAATACCCGTGATATATTATCTTTAAAGTCGACTGACGCGGCGGAATGACGAGTCGAGCAGCGTTTGATCAGTCAACTTCAAAAACATCCCTGCCGCATTGAGATTGGGACAACATTTGTTTCCCAGATTGAGCATTTGACTATAAATTTTCATCAGCGGCTCAATCTTCGATCCGACTCCATCAGACGCTACGAGCAGCGCATCTGGCGACGATACATCATCTCCTGCCGCCGCAGAAAGTGCAGAAAGCGTCAGCACGTCTGATTAGAAGTTGAATCGCTGTTCGACTCAATTTTGTTTAAAGTGTGCGGCGGCCTTTATGCGGATGTCAGGTCACACTGCGATTGCCTGCGCTACGACGGAACAGTCGGCATCAAGTATCGCAAGCACGGTCAGGTGACAAAAACGAAAGATGTGCACGGTCGTCGTGGAACAGGCAACATCTGCGCGCAGGGAATCGTAACCGTGTTCAGGTCACCAGCGACTACAGCATCGCAAAGTTCTGGCAATCATGTGACTTGTGATCATGTGACTTTTTCAAGATGGCAGCGCCCATGCAGGGTATGAAAACGCTCGTCACTGATTGGTTAACTAAAATAGACCAACTTTTGGATAATCGCACGACGTCGTAACTCAAGTCAGGTCGACTGCGACTGGATTACGCCCGTCGGGGTCATGATTCGTCGTGGCGCAGAAGTTCAACATGTTGAACTCTTGGGATCTGTGATCTTTTTTGGTCGGCGACTGATCCCGATCGTCACAAGTGAGTCGCAACTGCAGTCACGTCACACCATATCGGCGACTGATTTGTTCCACGCTGTCGTGCCTCAGGCGCAAAGTGATCAGAAAAGTCAGCCTGCGCCTGTTCTGTGGCATCGCAAGGTCGACCTGACATCCGCATTAGAGATAAATTAAGGCCAGTCGCACATTGACGGCAAATCATAATCCAGTAGGGGTGTTTTAAAGTCGACAGACCCGTCTGAATGACGAGTCCAGCAGCATTTGGTCAGTCTATGCAAATTGGACAGCTGGTAGTGTCCGCATCGTAAACACCATTTGGAGAACGTTTCGAACATTGGATGCAAAATGAATGCTGACAAGGAATAAACCTGATCGCGGTCTGAGACTCGCAGTAACACATGAGACAAACAATGTCAGTCACTTCTTCCTTTCCTGGGCCCTTACCCTCGGCATCTGAATACCCTTCAGTACCTTCGTTCGGAACATCAGTCACTTCCATTTCTGGGCCCTCACCATCGGCTGCTAAAGACCCTTCAATTCCTTCACTGGGAACATAAGTCATTTTCCTTCCCGGGTCCTCGGCCTCTGCCTCTAAAAACCCCTCAGTCCCTTCATTGGGAACGTCAGTCACTTCTTTTCCTGGGTCTTCACCCTCGGCTTCCGAAGACACTTCACTGCGATCATCACACACTTTTTCCTTTCCTGGGCCCTCACCCTCGGCTTCTAAAGACNTCCGAAGACACTTCACTGCGATCATCACACACTTTTTCCTTTCCTGGGTCCTTACCCTCGGAAGACACTTCAGTCCCTACATTGGGAATATCAGTCACTTCTTTTCCTGGGTCTTCACCCTCGGCTTCCGAAGACACTTCACTGCGATCATCACACACTTTTTCCTTTCCTGGGTCCTTACCCTCGGAAGACACTTCAGTCCCTACATTGGGAATATCAGTCACTTCCTTTCCTGGGTTTTTACCCTCCGCTTCTGAAGACCCTTCACTGGAATCATCGGTCACTTTTTCCTTTCCTGGGCCCTTACCCTCGTCTTCCGAAAACCCTTCTGTACATTCATTTGGAACATCAGTCACATCCTTTCCTGGGACCTTACCCACGGCTTCTGAAGACCCTTCAATCCCTTCATCAGTATTGTCCTCCGTATGATATTGTCTCTGGTTCGCTTCTATGTGGCTATCAGGATTCAACTGTTCAACCAATGGCGAATGAGAAGAGTGAGTCTCAAGCACTTTTGACGTTGGCGAAACGCCCTCAGTTAGTTCTTGTGACGAAATGTGGCTGTGTGATGAAATACTGTCATTTTCTCCAGATTGAGCATCTGACGACAGATTTTCATCAGCCGGCTCTATCTTCAATCCGACTCCCTCAGAGGCTACGAGCAGTGCATCTGGCGACGATTCATCATCTCCTGTCGCCGCGGAAACTGCAGAAAGTGTCAGCAGGTCTGAACTTAATGTCCGTGTTGCCCCCAAACGTGATGAAGCTTCACCTGGTTCTGGTCTATCGGTTTGTTTAGACTGTACTACAGATTTTTTCGTTGCATCTGCAACTAATGCATCCGGCAGCAGAGCAACCTCTTCAGCTGATGGCTCACTTGTATCTGTTTCTCCTAGATTTGGGAACACAAGTCTATACCACAGATGATTCGATTCTTTCTTAGAGAACACTGGTTCACATTCACTTTCAGAGGACACTGGATCCGATTCACCTCTGAATGACTCTGAATCAGAATCGTCTTCAAGGGGCGCTGGATCAGGTTCACATTTAAAGGACACTGCATCAGATTCACCTCTAAAGGACACTGGATCAGGTTCACCTCTAAAGGACACTGGATCAGATTCACCTCTAAAGGACACTGGATCAGGTTCACCTCTAAAGGACACTGGATCAGGTTCACCTCTAAAGGACACTGGATCAGATTCACCTCTAAAGGACACTGGATCAGGTTCACCTCGAAAGGGCACTGGACCATATTTACCTTCAACGGACACTGGATCAGGCTCACACTTAAAGGACGCTAGATCAGGTTCACACTTTACAAAGGACAATGCATCAGATTTGCCTCTAATGGACACTGCTGGATCATGTTCACCTAGGAAGGACTCGTGATCAGATACACCTCGAAACGGCACTGGACCAATTTTAAGGGACACTGGGTCAGATTCACCTTTAAGGGACACTGGGTCAGATTCACCTTTAAGGGACACTGGATCAGATTCACCTTTCAGGAACACTGTGTCATATTCACCCTTAGGGGACGCGGGAGCAGATTCACCTTCAAAGGACTCTGGATCTGATTCAACTTTAGGGAACACTGCGTCAAATTCACCTTCAGAGGACTCTGGATCTGATTCAACTTTAGGGAACACTGGGTCAAATTCACCTTCAAAGGACTCTGGATCTGATTCACGTTTAAGGGACACTCGGTCAGATTCACCTTCAAACGATGCTAGATCTGATTGACATTTAAGGGACACTGGGTCAGATTCACCTTTAAGGGACGCTGGGTCAGATTCACCTCCAGAGGACTCTGGATCTGATTCACCTATAAGGGACACTGGGTCAGATTCACCTTCAAGGGACACTGGATTTGATTTACCTTTAAGGGACACTGGATCAAATTCACCTTCAGAGGACTCTGGATCTGATTTACCTTTAAGGGACACTGGGTCAGATTTACCTTCAAAGGACACTGGATCTGATTTACCTTTAAGGGACACTGGGTCAAATTGAGCTCCAAAGGACTGTGGATGTAATTTTGGGGACACTGGATCAAATTCACCTTCAGAGGACTCTGGATCTGATTTACCTTTAAGGGACACTGGGTCAAATTCAACTTCAAAGGACTGTGGATCTAATTTACATTTAAGGGACACTGGATCAAATTCACCTTCAGAGGACTCTGGATCTGATTTACCTTTAAGGGACACTGGGTCAGATTTACCTTCAAAGGACACTGGATTTGATTTACCTTTAAGGGACACTGGGTCAAATTGAGCTCCAAAGGACTGTGGATGTAATTTAGGGGACACTGGATCAAATTCACCTTCAGAGGACTCTGGATCTGATTTACCTTTAAGGGACACTGGGTCAAATTCAACTTCAAAGGACTGTGGATCTAATTTACATTTAGGGGACACTGGATCAAATTCACCTTCAGAGGACTCTGGATCTGATTTACCTTTAAGGGACACTGGGTCAGATTTACCTTCAAAGGACACTGGATCTGATTTACCTTTAAGGGACACTGGGTCAAATTGAGCTCCAAAGGACTGTGGATGTAATTTAGGGGACACTGGATCAAATTCACCTTCAGAGGACTCTGGATCTGATTTACCTTTAAGGGACACTGGGTCAAATTCAACTTCAAAGGACTGTGGATCTAATTTACATTTAGGGGACACTGGATCAAATTCATCTTCAGAGGACTCTGGATCTGATTTACCTTTAAGGGACACTGGGTCAGATTTACCTTCAAAGGACGCTGGATCTGATTCACCTTTAAGGGACACTGGGTCAGATTTACCTTCAAAGGACGCTGGACCTGATTTACCTTTAAGGGACACTGGGTCAGAATCACCTGCAGAGGACTCTGGACCTGATTCACATTTAAGGGACACTGTGTCTGGTTCACCTGCAGAGGACGCTGGATCTGATTCACATTTAAGGGACACTGTGTCTGGTTCACCTGCAGAGGATGCTGGATCTGATTCACCTTTAAGGGACACTGGGTCAGAATCACCTTTAAGGGACGCTAGATCTGATTTACCTTTAAAGGACGCCTGCTCAGAATCACCTTTAGAGGATTCCGCTACAGATTTACATGTACCTTTAAATGACCCTGAATCAGATTCGACTTTTAAGGACACTTGATTACATTTACGATTTCGTGCCTCCTCAAGTGCTGCCGCCGCTTCACTCCCAGGTGTCCAACATGAAACCCCAGGCGTTACCTGGGACCTCCTTACTCGAGCTATATGTATTGCCGCCTTCATGATGTTTCTTATCCGCTCGCGATATGCAACACCTTCTTCTGACTCGGGTGAACAGCCAGGCGGCTGGGCAACGTTTGGTGACGACGATAAGTAGCCAAATGTTGATGCAGTGCCCGTTGATGTCGCCGGGCAGAGTGCTGATCCATATTGCAAGCCGGATGGTTGTGCAATGTTATTTTGCATGACTGCAATGTCAGCTGACCCAAATGGAAAGCCAGATGCCTGTGGCATTTTCTTTTGTTTGGCTGCACTGTCGGCTGACGCAAATGATAAGCCAGGTGGTTGTGGCGCGTTCTTTTCCTTGGTTGCACTGGCAGCTGACCCAAATGAGAAGCCAGATGGTTGTGACGCGTCCTTTTCCTTGGTTGCACTGGCAGCTGACGCAAGTGAGAAGTCAGAGGGTTGTGGCGCGTCCTTTTCCTTGGTTGCAGTGGCAGCTGACACAAATGAGAAGCCAGATGGTTGTGGCGCGTCCTTTTCCTTGGTTGCACTGGCAGCTGACACAAATAAGAAGCCAGATGATTCCTCTGAGTATGTTTTACTCAGAGATGATCCAAAAACGAGTCTAGATGGTTGCGATGCGTTGCTTGATGTGGCTACACTCTCAGCAGTACCAACTTCAGAGGCTATTGTTACTCTTGTTGCCCCTTTAGTGGTTAATGTAGCCGAGTGAACTGTTGCAATCGCGCCATGTACATCACCACTAGCTGAAGTTGATTTATTCATCTTGGTTCTGGCCGGAGTTTTTTTTTTCCTCCGTCTCAAAATCTTTCTCCCTGCCACTGGTGCAGTTGCGGGTTCAGCAGGCACCGACGGCAAAAAAGTAGAGGGGTGATGGTAATATCGTACCTCCTCGTACATGTCGTAAGATGGTCGATATTCCAGGACACCGACGGCGATACAAACCGGTTTCGTGTTTTCATACTGCTGGTAATCATACCGAGTTTCTTCAAACGAAACGGCCAATGCCTCTGTTATTTCATATACCATGTCGTCCTGCTGATTCGAAGTATCCACTGCAGTTGCGGGTTCAGCAGGCACTGACGGCAAAAACTTAGAAGGTAGATGGTAATATCGTGCCTCCTCGTACGATGGTCGATATTCTAGGACACGTTCGATAAAAACCTGTCTCGGGTTTTGATACTGCTGGTAATCATACCGAGTTTCTTCAAACGAAACGTCCGATGCCTCCGTCGTTTCATATGCCATGTGTTCCAGCTGATTTGAAGCATCCACTACTGCTCGGAGCGACTCAAGAATTCGCCTAGTTCGATATCGAAATGGACTTGTCCCAGTCCTCCCAGCTAGTGCCTCGTGTGATGGCCCTGGGCTGGTGGTCCTTCGTTCGGTTGTTCTGAGAACGTCGTCCGTGTTCACGGATCCGAGGGTAAACAGCGCCCCTCCGTCATGACGTCCTAATTCCGCAGCGTTGAGATCCTCCATGTCGTTGTTGCCAGCAGGCTTCAGTTGCAGTCCAAATCGAAACACAGCAATGCGCTTCCCGTCGCTAACTAGGAGTTGATCAGCACGCACATGGATTCGAGTCCAATATAATGACCTCGGGTGACCCGTCGATGATTGAGCAGTATGCCCATCATCATGTACTGAGAGATGCCGAGTCGCCCTCTTTGTAGGATCGAGTGTCACAACGGCAGAAACTCCGACTGGATGACATCTCAGGAGGTACAGTTCCCCTGATAACGCACCGCATACGTCCACGATGTATCGCATGTCACCGATTCCATTCTTACCGGACTTAAAGCGCCGCATCGCCGTTAATTTCCCTTCAACAAAACTGTATTCTGCGATCTGACTTTCACTCCATGTGTACAGAAAGTCGCCAGCACTTGTTACTCCACAATGGTCTTGGAACTTCGCGTCATTCAAATGCAGGAAATTCCTAATGATTCCAGACATATCTACTTCAGTAATTGCCCGACTGAGGTCACTGCGCTCAGTCAAGACGTACAGAGAACGAGGCCTAGACGGTGCAGATGTCATAGAGAGTGGTCGCGCCAATGTGAAAGCTTTCGAATCATTCCAAGAGAGATGTTCGACACTGTAGTAAACCTGGAGGAAATATTTATCACCCGTATCGCTTTGACAGAGCAGGACAACATCATCTTCAGTGTTAATATCCATACAAAGGACTTTTGGTACATCGGGGATAACACTTTCAACTGACCCGTCTCGCGCAAAGAAAACCAGATCATCGGCACGCCCAAATTTGTTTTGATACACAGCAGCATAACCTCTCAGCCCGAGACTCCTAATGCCGGTGATAGATTTATATTGTCTGCGTGGAAAGTGGTCTAAATTCATCATAAAGTTCCCAGAAAATGTTGATCGCAGGACATGTTCCCTGTTGGAAGACGGCGGTTGTTTGTAACAAAATGGGGACCAAAGATTGGAAAATGTACATGTAGGCAAGTACTGGACATTAGATTCCTTGGAATCTAAAAGTTGCTGAAGTTCGTCGGCCAAATTGGCGACCTTCCTAAGGTACTGCATACCACCATTGGGATTCTCAATCAGTTTTTTGCCCTTCTTCGTCAGGGTCTTTAAACTATAACTTGACTTGGTCACAGCGTCAATGCATCTAGTTTCTAAATCTGTATTCCATTCTACTCCCCTATGTATATTCGTAATCTCTTGTGCAATATTACACTCTTGCTTTGTCTTCTCTATTTTGTTGCATGTCTCCAAAATATCTTCCCAAATTTCATCACAACATGGTGAACAGTTACAATCTTTCTTTTTATCCTTCAGTTTTTCCATTTCACTGAGAAGAAATTCAATACCAGCTGTCTTCCATTCCAGTTTGTACTGTCGAACACGTCTAGCCCTTGCTTCAACGCTGTACAACATCTCTAGCCTCTCGTGAGCTTTATTCAGGCGGCCAGAAAGCCGTTCGATGTACGACGCCACTCTAGCGGTAATGGTGCAAGTTTCATGCGAGCTATGATCAGCAAAAACACACGTGGAGCACACCGACTCGTCGCAGGTTTTACAATACAGCTTCAATAGTTCTAAGTGCAATTTGCACACCCCTGCACTCCCCTTCCCAGCTGAGCCAATGGGGACCAGCACATGCCCTGCCGTTGCGTTGCACTCTTTGTGATCAGTACTGCAGTCGTCACAAAGAAATATATCACCGCAATCCTCACACAACTTCTCAGCCTTGGTGATCCTGTCGTTATGAAAACAGAAGAAACATTTTATTCCTTCGTAGATGTCCTCGGGTTCGTTGTTGTGCATTTCTGCACAAATACCAGACGAGCAGTGGCTGTCGTCTGGAAGATACCGAAGGCCACCGTTGTAACGAAATCGTGATGGCTCTATCACCGTGTCCTGACTAAGCCTCGATACCGAGGACCCACTGGAGGAGCGACTCAATCCTCTGTCGTCCATGGTTGAATTTGTCTTTAAATAACCACCGGGTTTGGGAATCTCGAATGCCAATACCGAGGAAGCTCCCACTGTTGTGTACCCATCACATGACATCTCATCGTCAAAATAACTGGACGAAACTGAGCCTGAAGCTTTTTCTGAGTAATTTGCCGCCATGGTACCTTCTGCATAAGAGGTGGGTGGACGTCGAATCTTTGATTTCTGCTTCAATGGAAGAAGACGCTGGTCACTCAGCCGCTGTCGCTATACCCGCAGTGGTCCCAGACCTAGAATGTAGAGGTTCTGTGTTAGAGCTGAAAGTGACATCTGCCCAAAGTGCGTTGTTAAGGACCACGGTATTGCCATTTTTTCTCAACAGCCGACGCCACCGCGCTACTCTCCAACCCAGGGACCAACTACGTTGTCGGTGAATTGACCCGATTGACTATGTACGTAGTCACTGACTCTTCGGTCATTTCTGTATTGGCACACATTGTTGGAGGCGCGAAAACGACATCACTTAATGGCTGTGCCATCTGTAGCCGTGCTAAGAACTAACGAAACAGGGGGATGTCGAAAAGCACGGCGAGCTTTCCGTGTTCCAAAAACCCGTGTTTTTTAGACACGGGTTTCTCGAAGACCGGCAATTCATAGGTGTGACCGCAAAAAAACGGGGATTTTAGCCGTAACCACGGCTTATAGCTGAGATGTACTACGTAACAGTTAAACAGTAGCTAGGCCTAGTAGATCAATGCACAGGCAATCTGACAGCCCTTGTTGATTCAGCGACTTCTGCAGGGTTTTCCTAGACCGCCACACATTTGATCAAACACCTTTGACAAAACATTTGGACCAGCATGTTGTATCATGTGTATCGGCCATTACGACAGTGCGTTAAAAATTTGTATGGGTCAGTATGTCATGTGAAGAATCAATTCAATTCAAATTAGTAGAGCAGTGTGGAAAATATAAAAAAAGATGCATACAAGATGCACACAAAACTATACAGTATTAATATGTAGGCCTACAGTATATTAAGCCCATTCGACGAATCATAGTTTGGAAGTGTATGTCGAAAACCCGATGTATTCTGTCCCCGATTCACTGTCGTCCAAATACAAGTACTTTGAAATAGTTTGTCTCAACAAATACACTCGTGGACAGAAATATTAGGACATTTTCAAAATTCTAAAAAAGTCATTTTCCTCTTATGCCTTCCTTTTTTCTCTAACCACTAATTAGTTTTCTTATTAATCAGAACATTTTACCTTGGCAAGTGGGTTACATAATCCCCTCTGATTGTCCATACAAAAGTTTATAGACAACGAGTTGCTGATCCATGGGTAACAAAGATAATGATGATGGGTGTCATTCAAGCCTCTCTAATTCAAAGGCTAAAGCTATTGGATGGGAGAAGTATGGATGAAGCGCATCATGATTGTCTTTGTTATTCATCTATCAGCAACGCCATGTCAATAACCTAATTGGCATGGACAATCTCATGGTATTATATAACGCACTTGTCAAGGTAAAAATGTTCTGATTAATAAGAAAAATAACTAGTGGTCAGAGACAAAAGGAAAGCAAAAGAGGAAAATGACTTAGAATTTTGAGAGTGTCCTAATATTTCTATCCACTGTCTTCAATGTCAACTTACCGTTTGAATGTATAACATACTAACAAAGCATCGGAAAAGTAGAAGAATGTTTACTTGAAAACAAGGCGAGAGCTTGTAGATGTCTGGTGAACAAACCAAATCATCTTGTCGTATCTAGGTGAGTGGTCTCACCAGCATAGATATCTTGGTCAACAACAAGTAGGTCTTTATATCATGTATAGAATAGTTCCTCAGATAGGATTCAATGAATGGGGCATCTCCGTTTGTGGGGGATCCCCAAACAGATGACAGGTGTCTAGGTCTCCAAACCCAGTTTTATTGTTCAACAAGGCATTAGGATATATGGCTATAGAGGCCTTGCAATGACGTCATCCTGGCGGCCATGCTGAGGGGCAAGTGGGCAGAGGTGTGAGCTGACCGTGACGTGGCCTGCGTGAAGTGCGCGACGCCAGTGTTTGACGTAACGTCATTGGGAC
>NMRB01001057.1:0-28435 GCA_002633025.1 Notospermus geniculatus | reverse complement strand
AACCATCTGGATTCATATTTACCCCAGCTGCCAATGTAACCAAACCCAAGGTTATGCCACAACCATCTGGATTCACATTTACCCCAGCTGCCAATGTAACCAAACCCAAGGTTATGCCACAACCATCTGGATTCATATTTACCCCAGCTGCCAATGTAACCAAACCCAAGGTTATGCCACAACCATCTGGATTCACATTTCGCTCAGCTGATGGAGCACCAAATCAAAAGGATGCTCCAATACGCGAACCAAATAAGGACACTTCCGTGATATCAAAGGCGTCTGGGGGTTCAGAGGCAGAGTGCAAGGACCCAGGAAAAATAAATGCGATTGGTGTTCCCAGTGAAGGGGCTGAAGGCTCTTCAGAAGCCGGAGGTAAAGACCTACGAAAGGAAAACGTGACTGATGTGCCAAATGAAGGTATTGAAGGGTCTGCAGTAGCGGAGGGTGAGGACCCAAGAAAGGAAGATACTGATGTTCCCAGTGAAGTGACTGAAGGATATCCAGAAGCCGAGGGTATGGACCCAAGAAAGGAATTGACGGATGTTCCCATTGTAGGGGCTGAAGGATCTTCAGAAGCCGAGGGTAAGGACCCAGGAAAGGAAGTAGTGTTTGATGATCGCAGTGAAGGGTTTTCGGAAGCTGAGGCTGAAGACCCAGGAAAGGAATTGACTGATGTTCCCAATGAAGGGACTGAAGGCGTTTTAGAGGTACCGGTAGAGGGTAAGGACCCGAGAAAGAAAGTGACTGATGCTCCCAGTGAAGGAACTGAAGGGTCTTTAGCAGCCGATGGTAAGGACCCAGGAAAGGAAGTGACTGATGTTCCAAATGAAGGTACTGAAGGGTCTTCAAGAGCCGAGGGTAAGGCCCAAGGAAAGGATAACGTTAGTGGTGTTCCCTGTGATGAAAGTGAAGGGTCTTCGGAAGCCGAGAGTAAGGATCAAAGAAAGGATAACATTTCTGATGTTCTCAGCGAAGGAAGCGAAGGGTCTTCAGAAAGCGAGAGTAAGGACCCAGGAAAGGATAAAGTGACCGATGTTCTTTGTCTGATGTGTTTCTGTGAGTCGGAGACAGCATTCAGGTTTAATCCTTGTCTGCATTCATTTTGTACCCGATGTTTAGAACGTTCAACTGATGACTTTTGCGATGCAGACATTACGAGGTGTCCAGTTTGCTCAGTCTAATGGTAGGCCAAGGTAGATGATAAATGCAATCGCCTGGAGATATAAAAGGGTTTTTCAAAGGGATTTTTAAGGGTTAGGGTAAGGATTAGATCATTCCTCAAATGGTTTAGGTTCGGGGTCAGACATGTATATTTTCTAAGGCCACCGAATGTACCTCTGGGTGATTGCAATATTAACACCTACCAGGAGGCCAATGGGAGAGTTCCCTGCCGTTAGTGGCCGCCTGTCATTGCCTGTTAGCGGTCCTAGAAGGTCACAAATTCTGACGGTCTCCACGTCATTATGGATAACGTTGTGGCGTGCAATTCTCTGTAACGGTAAATTTTGTGACGTTCTGTGACCGCTAACTGGTAGTGGCCTCTAACGGCAGGAAAGCCTCCCATTACTGACAGTGAGGGATTGTTTCAAGTCCTAGCGTTTGTTGACTTCCTGAAGAGACTCTCTCGCCTTAAAAACTGTAATTTAAAACATTCCTCTAAAAACCTGTTTGTTGTATAAATGTAACACTTTTGATCAAAGAAAGTGTTTGATAAACAATATCCCGTTAATTAGGGCGTATTCCTCTACATTATACAGCTTTTAATACGCTTGATGAAGAAATACAGTTTTTAAGGCGAAACAGTCTCTTTCAAGCCACACTGTATTGAATTCAGGAAGTCATACGTCCTCCGATGTCAGTGTAGTGTAAAATGAACTACAGTGGGACCTCCCTTAGCGGACACCTCTGCCAGGAGGACACCTCTCTATTAAGGACACCAAAGTTCAGTCCCAAATTGACCATTTCTATTCATTTTGACCTCTGTAATCAGGACACCTCTGAATTAAGGACAGCATTTGTCAGTCCCAGAGGTGTCCTTAATAGAGAGGTTCCACTGTACATGCATGCTCTATTTGAATGCAATAGAGCTCTGCCTGCATTTTTTGAACGTGTGCTGAAAACTAGGGCTTGATACTTTGAAGTACGTATCAGGCAAGCATTTTGGGGACCATCACGAGGCTATGAGACCTCTACCTGCACTCTCCTAACGCTCTGAAAATACCGTAAAATTATAATAGGGAGTTTAAGAGATCACACGCTAACGATAAAATTTACGTTAACGATATTTTTTGTACATGAAATACATGCAAGAAATAGCGTTATCGTTAGCGTGTGATCTCTTAAACTCTGTATTAATAAGCAAGAAGTCAATCTCCAGAATTCACTTTACAATCTGAAACTCTAGAAAAGACAAGTCTTTTGTAGAGTTTCAGATTGTAAAGTTCCGCTTGAAGTTGGGATCGAAAATTCGTGAATTCTGGAGATTGACTTCTTGCTTATTATCATTTTGTGTGTCAATTTTGTGCTATTCTGTATCTTGGTAAAATTCAATATAGAGGAGTTTAATGTGAAAAAGGACGTATCACGTTACGTGCTACGTGTTATGTCACGTCAGGTCACGTGTTATGTGTTATGTCACAGCTGGTAGAGAGATTAATTGAAAGTAAAACAGTTTCATGATTCCATGCAAAATTTATTCAATGATCAGAAGTAAATTGGCCACAAAGAGTAACTTTTAGTCTGTGCTTGTATTCAAAACAAAAGAGATCACAGTTCCGTTTCTCATAAGTCGTCCTTCAGAACACTCGGACCCAATGAGGAACACGCCCGCCGTTTATCCCGACAGGTCTGCGCAGCGATCGATGTGACCGAACCGACGTCATTGACGTCGTTTTATGTGCTGACGTTGCGTCATTAAAAAATCAGCTGTACATTTTCGTACAGGAAAAATGAGAAAAAGACGTTGCCGTTATCGCCATCCTACCTCTTTATTTTAAGGAAAAAAACCAAAGAAATTGCAGAAATTTTCATCCGCCACAAGATGGTGTAAATTTTAATGTCATGCGACCGAAAAAATAGGGTTTATTTCACGCCAGAAGTTAATGGAAATGACTGGAAATCACGTTGAAAAAAGAAACTTCAGTCACATCGATCGCAGCGCCACGTCGTGACGTTAGTTCGTCCGGTTCCTCATTGCTTTCGGATAGATGAAATCATACACCATTTATCGCTGACATAATGTAAGGATAAACATTGGATTATTCGCCAATTACAGGCCATCTTTGGGGTGCAGCCAAAGAAAATGTAAAACACTTATTTTGATTGGTTCAAAAATGACGTTATCTCAAATTGTGCATACTGCAAGCCCTTCAACACTACATGCATTATATGCCGATACTTAAAAAGAATTGACAATGATATCTGTTTTTTGCGAACACAGTACTGTTTAAACATTAAACTTAAACTTCGTCAGTCGTCGCTGTGATTGTGCGTAGACTTTGTAATGTTGGACATGCACAGCGAGAGGAATTGACTTTCTAAACAAGCCAATGCCATTTTTTCAGAAGACATTGTACGTGCTCGCCGAACACGGTCAAATTTTTCATCNGATTCCAGACATATCTACTTCAGTGATTGCCCGACTGAGGTCACTGCGCTCAGTCAAGACGTACAGAGAACGAGGCCTAGACGGTGCAAATGTCATCGAGAGTGGTCGCGCCAATGTGAAAGCTTTCGTGTCATTCCAAGAGAGACGTTCGACACTGTAGTAAACTCGGAGGAAATATTTATCACCCGTATCGCTTTGACAGAGCAGGACAACATCATCTTCAGTGTTAATATCCATACAAAGGACTTTTGGTACATCGGGGATAACACTTTCAACTGACCCGTCTCGCGCAAAGAAAACCAGATCATCGGCACGCTCGAATTTGTTTTGATACACAGCAGCATAACCTCTCAGCCCGAGACTCCTAATGCCGGTGATAGATTTATATTGTCTGCGTGGAAAGTGGTCTAAATTCATCATAAAGTTCCCAGAAAATGTTGATCGTAGGACATGATCCCCATTGGAAGACGCTGGTTGTTTGCAGCGAAATGGCGACCAAAGATTTGAAAATGTACATGTAGGCAAGTACTGGACATTAGATTCCTTAGAATCTAAAAGTTGCTGAAGTTTGTCGGCCAAATTGGCCACCTTCCGAAGGTACTGCATACCACCATTGGGATTCTCAATCAGTTTTTCGCCCTTCTTCGTCAGGGTCTTTAAACTATAACTTGACTTGGTCACAGCGTCAATGCATCTAGTTTCTAAATCTGTATTCCATTCTACACTCCCCTATGTATATTCGTAATCTCTTGTGCAATATTACACTCCTGCATTGTCTTCTCTATTTTGTTGCATGTCTCCAAAATATCTTCCCAAATTTCATCACAACATGGTGAACAGTTACAATCTTTCTTTTTATCCTTCAGTTTTTCCATTTCACTGAGAAGAAATTCAATACCAGCTGTTTTCCATTCCAGTTTGTACTGTCGAACACGTCTAGCCCTTGCTTCAACGCAGTACAGCATCTCTAGCCTCTCGTGAGCTTCATTCAGGCGGCCAGAAAGCCGTTCGATGTGTGACGCCACTCTAGCGGTAATGCTGCAAGTTTCATGCGAGCTATGATCAGCAAAAACACACGTGGAGCACACCGACTCGTCGCAGGTTTTACAATACAGCTTCAATAGTTCTAAGTGCAATTTGCACACCCCTGCACTCCCCTTCCCAGCTGAGCCAATGGGGACCAGCACATGCCCTGCCGTTGCGTTGCACTCTTTGTGATCAGTACTGCAATCGTCACAAAGAAATATATCACCGCAATCCTCACACAACTTCTCAGCCTTGGTGATCCTGTCGTTATGAAAACAGAAGAAACATTTTATTCCTTCGTAGAGGTCCTCGGGTTCATTGTTGTGCATTTCTGCACAAATACCAGACGAGCAGTGGCTGTCGTCTGGAAGATACCGAAGGCCACCGTTGTAACGAAATCGTGATGGCTCTATCACCGTGTCCTGACTAAGCCTCGATACCGAGGACCCACTGGAGGAGCGACTCAATCCTCTGTCAGCCATGGTTGAATTTGTCCTTAAATAACCACCGGGTTTGGGAATCTCGAATGCCAATACCGAGGAAGGTCCCACTGTTGTGTGCCCATCACATGACATCTCATCGTCAAAATAACTGGACGAAACTGAACCTGAAGCTTTTTCTGAGTAATTTGCCGCCATGGTACCTTCTGCATAAGAGGTGGGTGGACGTAGAATCTTTGATTTCTGCTTCAATGGAAGAAGACGACGGTGACTCAGCCGCTGTCGCTATACCCGCGGGGTCCCAGACCTAGAATGTAGAGGTTCTGTGTTAGAGCTGAAAGTGACATCTGCCCAAAGTGCGTTGTTAAGGACCACGGTATTGCCACTTTTTCTCGACAGCCGGCGCCACCGCACTACTCTCCAACCCAGGGACCAACTACGTTGTCGGTGAATTGACCCGATTGACTATGTACGTAGTCACTGACTCTTCGGTCATTTCTGTATTGGCACACATTGTTGGAGGCGCGAAAACGACATCACTTAATGGCTGCGCCATCTATAGCCGTGCTAAGAACTAACGAAACAGGGGGATGTCGAAAAGCACGGCGAGCTTGCCGTGTCTCAAAAACCCGTGTTTTTTAGACACGGGTTTCTCGACGACCGGCAATTCATAGGTGTGACCGCAGAAAAACGGGGATTTTATGTAGTGTAACCACGGCTTATAGCTGAGATGTACTACGTAACAGTTAAACAGTAGCTAGGCCTAGTAGATCAATGCACAGGCAATCTGACAGCCCTTGTTGATCATTCAGCGACTTCTGCTGGGTTTTCCTAGACCGCCACACATTTGATCAAACACCTTTACAAAACATTTGGACCAGCATGTTGTATCATGTGTACCGGCCATTACGACAGTGCGTTAAAAACTTGTATGGGTCAGTATGTCATGTGAAGAATCAATTCAATTCAAATTAGTAGAGCAGTGTGGAAAATATAAAAAAAGATGCATACAAGATGCACACAAAACTATACAGTATTAATATGTAGGCCTACAGTATATTAAGCCCATTCGACGAATCACAGTTTGGAAGTGTATGTCGAAAACCATGTATTCTGTCCCCGATTCACTGTCGTCCAAATACAAGTAGGCCTACTTTGAAATAGTTTGTCTCAACAAATACAATCGTGGACAGAAATATTAGGACATTTTCAAAATTCCAAAAAAGTCATTTTCCTCTTATGCCTTCCTTTTTTCTCTAACCACTAATTACTTTTCTTATTAATCAGAACATTTTACCTTGGCAAGTGGGTTATATAATCCCCTCTGATTGTCCATACAAAAGTTTATAGACAACGAGTTGCTGATCCATGGGTAACAAAGATAATTATGATGGGTGCCATTCAAGCCTCTAATACAAAGGCTAAAGCTATTGGATGGGAGAAGTATGGATGAAGCGCATCATGATTGTCTTTGTTATTCATCTATCAGCAACCCCATGTCAATAACGTTTGGCATGGACAATCTCATGGGATTATATAATCCACCTGCCAAGGTGAAAATGTTCTGATTAATAAGAAACATAACTAGTGGTTAGAGACAAAAGGAAAGCAAAAGAGGAAAATGACTTAGAATTTTGAGAGTGTCCTAATATTTCTATCCACTGTCTTCAATGTCAACTTACCGTTTGAATGTATAACATACTAACAAAGCATCGGAAAAGTAGAAGAATGTTTACTTGAAAACAAGGCGAGAGCTTGTAGATGTCTGGTGAGCAAACCAAACCCTCTTGTCGTGTCTGGGTGAGTGGTCTCACCTGCATTGGATATCTTGGTAACAACAAAGTCGGTCTTTATATCATGTAGAATAGTTCCTCAGATAGGATTCAACGAATGGGGCATCTCCGTTTGTGGGGGATCCCCAAACAGATGACAGGTGTCTAGGTCTCCAAACCCAGTTTTATTGTTCAACAAGGCATTAGGATATATGGCTATAGAGGCCTTGCAATGACGTCATCCTGGCGGCCATGCTGAGGGGCAAGTGGGCAGAGGTGTGAGCTGACCGTGACGTGGCCTGCGTGAAGTGCGCGACGCCAGTGTTTGACGTAACGTCATTGGGACNTCAACATGGGAAAGGGCTAATCTCATTTTTCAATGGAAAACAATCATGAACGGTTTGATTTATGTACCATGGACTACAAAATAGGACTCAAATAATTTAAAATGTTTTTATCTGACCAGGTTGTGACTCAGCCCCTTACATCTTGAGAAAATGCTCTGGGGACCACCTAACCATTAACCATTTCCTACTGGGAGACGTGTACCTGGTTTCCAAGGTCATGCCTCAAACAACTTTTAAAGCCCAACAGTATGCGTATAGGTTTTGTATCTCGCGACGGCCGACGTAACCTTTGACCTTTAGGCAAGGTGGTATATGCATGCTCGACAAGACTGTTCAAATCTATCTAATTTGAATGATGTAGGTAACCAATTAGGCATTGTGAGTGTTGCTACACATAGAAAAATGAGTTGAAGCATGTTACCTTACCTGATGAAGGATCACCATAACTTAATCTCAAGTGATGAAGCTATGGCGGCCATTTTTGTTTCGACATAGTATCAGTCCAGCCTCGGTGTTATCACTGGCTATATATAGGTTGGACAGAACACCAGTCTCATCAAGGTGGGGAGGGAGAAAGAGTCACCTATTGCATAGAGTCTACCGTCGGGCTTTAAAAAAGCACACGTTCTGCATCTGCGAACAACTGTGATCGAAAATGTCAAGGGTAAGGCCCTCAGAATCTCATTCGTGTGATCGGATCTTATTGCAATTCGACGAGCCCCACCAATTACCCCCCACACTTTCTGCCCTCCAATGGTACAAGGTAGTACATGTATCTTTAAATTTTAAATCAGTGGAAGCACGGTAGATTGAAATAATAGCTGTATCCTGCACTACAATGTACATGGCAGTACAGGATAGACCTCTTACTCAATCGACCATGCCTCCACTGATCGCAGTATCTACCACGCAGCTTCAGAAAGGACGCGACGCAGATATCGATTCGGGGATTCCCCAATCGGAGTTTCCCCCATTCAGTGAATCAGTTCTGTGGAATGATTCCATACGACAGCGTAGAATAGCTGTACTACAGGATGTCAGTGCATCGGAGGACCGCGCATGACACAGAGTACGTGTTCAGTTCGTTGGGCAGACACTGCTACCTCGTGCTTTTTTTTCAAGAAACCGCCTGCTGTTACGAAATGCCTATTTTTGTACATCTACCTATACATGCAAACGGTAAGTCGAGGTTGAGTAAAGGCCTATCGTTTGTTGAGAGACGTATACAAATACATTGTAGAACGTCCGTTGCATTGTACTGCACTTGCAATTCTAGGCCTATGCACGAATTTCATAGCCGTTGCCCTCAAATCTCATTTTGGCAGACATGCTATGTGGAGGTGGCAGGTTGAATCAGGACTATAGCACTGTGTTGGAGGGTGAACCATACAGTATAGGCCTACTAGTTGGCCACAGACAGTGGGTGGGTGCTACTAATGGACAGCCTATCTACGGTAGAGGGCAGCACACCGAAACCAGGTCCAGGACTGGGATGTCAGTTTCATTTCAATAGTTCTAACCACTAGCGACACCTATTGAGGAAGTGTGTTCGGGTCCCCATTCATACACCAGGCATGCCATTCTTTGCAGTTGAGTCATGTGGATTGACTGACGGAAAAAAACCTCCCAATAGGTGGCCAACCCGCTGCATGTGGCCAAATAGGCCTACTGTACGGTTCACCCTATACTTGAAAATTTTCTATCATAAACAATTTGTGGTATGGACCAACCCAGTCCATGTGCAACGTGCACCAAGAAATAACCATGTCAATTTCATGTTCACTGTCCATAGCGTAAAGAAAGGATTGGTCATTAATTCTTGTCCTGTTCCACAACGAGACCTCTGGTTTCTTCTTGTGTTGACTGTTTAGTTACAGTAGTAATACCAAGATGGCAGCACTTGTTGGCGGCAGGTTGAATACGTGTATTACAAGTCTATTGTTCTTCATAAATGTACCTCATCAATATAATTCAGATTTGACAGATAATAGGCCAATAAAATTTAAAAAAATGAAATAAAGAAAACTTCACCACTCCACAGCAGGGCATGATTGGCCTCATCACTCAACAGTCAGTGTTACCGCCAGAGGGTACTAAGGGTATGCTAGTACCCTCCGAAGGAACAGAAAAGGGTCATTTCTTTAATTTGATGGGGTTTTTGCTAATTTTGAAGGAATTAGCACCCTCAAATAATATCTGGCAGAGCAGACATCCTGACAGTAGGGCATACTGACTTCACTCCACTGAACAGTACAGACTTCACTCGCATTTCATATGCCACCCAATGAGGGGGTCGCCACTTCTCCACGGAAAGATGTCGCTGCGACCATATCAGGCCTTTTCATTGTCTTCAGGACGTCATCTCCGTGGCAATGTGCGGTGTGAGCATGAAGCCACAACGTCACGGCAGTGTGACGTTGACGTTCTGTACAACGTCACAGTGGAAAAGTGGATACGGTCGCAGCGCCATCAAACGGTAGAAAAAATTAGGCTACCTCCTCATTTGGTCATCAACAAGACAGTACTGTTGTCAAATTAATCGAGAGAGCTTGCTCTTCAAAGTACATACGTATATTTTAGGGTAAATGCCAGAATTATAAAAGATATTGGCCATTTTGTAATGGACCGCTTGCAAAACAACAGACGGTACACCCAGTTTAAGGTTGTTTTCCTTCACTTGCAGATCACCGTGTCGTGAAAAGGTGAAGTGTTGCCAAAAGTGCCTTACAGTCAAGTGATAATTCTTCGTAGTTTTAACAAGTCAAAGAATCGTGCGCCATGATGTCTTCCACAGATATATCCATTCGAGCAGGACAATCAGACAATCCGTCACAAGTGACTCATAACGAGGATGACCGCTATGACGTCAGTTGTACTCCGTTAGTGATAAGTGGCGAAAACGGTCAATTCCAAAACGAAGCTGGCGTCGAAGGTTCATGCGGAAAAGGCTTAGGTGCAACAAGCGTAACAACAACAGCAACAAACCTTGCGCAGTTGTCACTTTTAGCTCTAACAGAATCACCACATTCTAGATCTGTGACTCCTGTAGAGACTAGGGTTGAGTCACCGACGCCTTCTTCAAATGGTGATGTAGAAATCAAAACTATGTTGTCAAACTCTTATGAAACAGGTAACCGTAGCAGTAATTACTCCACAAAGGGTTCTGGCTCTTTCTGGTCCAGTTATTTCGACGATGAGGTATCTGGAGGAAGATCGACCTCGGAGACTCGGAATGAACTCACGGGAGAGGGGCCTTCTTCGGCTGCGATTTCACCTCGTGCTATTTGTTCCCCACAGACGATCAAAGGTGCACAGAGAAAATATCGAGGGTCGTTTTCAGACTTTCCTTCACCTGACATGCCTGACGATTCAAATTCAGACACTGGTGAAATGACCGAAGAATATTCTACTTTGGTTCCGGGTTCATTTTGTGACATTTATGCCACCCCGGATGTTCTTGGTTCACAGACAAAAGTTCAAGGGTTGTTTACAGAATTTCATTCGCCAGAAAGATCTGATGTAGATACTGATGGGATTACTGAAGGATTACCGGCATCGAAGTCACAGGATGGGGGATCTTCCTTGGCATCTTGTGACATTTTGTCAGACCGGGACGTTGGAGGTTCACAGCCAAACATGCCAAAGCATCAAGAGTCGTTTACAGAATTTCATCCACCTGCAGGATTTGATGTCGATTCTTATCACATGACCAAAGGATTATCGATTTCGAATTCACAGGATGAACACAGGACAGTGGGAGATTTTACGGCTCCGGTTGCATTTTGCGACCTTGCTTCCGACCCGAACGTCGTTGGTTCACCGACAAAACGTCAAGAGTCTATTGCAGAATCTAATTCTCCGGAAGGATCTGTTGTCGATGTTGCTGAAAAGACTGGAGGATCGTCGACCTTGGAGTCGCATAATGCAGACCTGGCAAGGGCACCTTTTTTGGTTTCGGCTTTCGGGGTCCCCGACGCCAGTGCACTTTTTAGGACGAATTCAACCATTGGCGAGAAAGGATTGGGCCGTTCCTCGAGTGAGTCTTCATTGTCGACGCATTCTCGACATCGTGATAGCGATAGTGACCCCGACGATGTCTACCAGGGAATCAAATGTTTTATCTGTTTGCATAACGATAAGATGACCAACGCTGAGAATTTGTGCGAGGATTGTGGCGACATCTTTCTCTGTGACGATTGCAGTGGTAAGCACAAAGGCTGCAATGCAACGGCTGGGCATGTGCTGGTTCCAATTGGCGCAGCTGGGAAGTGGGTTGCAGGGTTGTGCAAATTGCATGTGGAACTACTGAAGCTGTATTGTAAGACCTGCGATGCACCAGTCTGCTCCATATGTGTTTCCACTGATCATAGCTCACATGAAACGTGCAGCCTGACTAGAAGTAGAATGTTGACACCATACGTCGGACGACTTAATCACTGCTTACGTAAAGCTTATGAGAGGCTTGCAATGTTGTCCTGCGTTGAAGCAAGGGCAGAACGTGTTAAACAGTATAAAATGGAATGGAAAACAGCTAGTATTGAATTTCTTCGCGGTGAAATGGACAAACTGAAGGATGGAGAGGAAGATTCTGACTCTCCTTCATGTGGTGACGAACTTTTGGCAGATATTTTGGAGACATGTAACAAAATAGAAAAAACAATGAAAGAGTGTAATATTGCACAAGAGATTACGAGAACACAAAGGGCACTAGAATGGAATACAAATTTCGAAACTAGGTGCATAGACGCTGTGATCAAGTCACGTGAGTCTTTAAGGACCCTAGCAAAGAAGGGCGAAGAACTGACTGTAAATGCAAACGGGAGTACGCAATACCTTCGAAAGGTCGCCAATGTGGCCGACGAACTTCAGCAACTTTTAGATTCTGAGGAATCTGATGTCCGATACTTGCCTATGTATACATTTGCAAATCTTTGGTCGCCATTCTCTAGCAGAGAACCACCGTCTTCCAATGGGGATCGTGTCCTGCGATCAACATTTTCTGGGAACTTTTTAATGAACTTAGAAAACTTCCCACGCAGGCAATATAAGTGTGTCACCGGCATTAGAAGTCTCGGGCTGAGAGGTTATGCCGCTGTGTATCGAAACAAATTTGGGCGTGCTGATGATCTCGTTTTCTTTGCACGAGACGGGTCAGTTGAAAGTGTTATCCCCGACGTACCAAAAGTCATTTGTATGGATATCAACACTGAAGATGACGTTGTCCTGCTGTGTCAGAGCAATACGGGTGATAACTATTTCCTCCGGGTTTATTACACCGTCGGATGTCACACTTGGATGGATTCCAAAGCATTCTCATTGGGGCGACCACTCTCTATGACATCTGCACCGTCTAGGCCTCGTTCTCTGTATGTCTTGACTGAACGCAGTGACCTTAGTCGAATGATTACTGAGGTAAACGAGTTTGGTAACATCAAGGATGTCTTGCATTTGGAAGATACGAAGTTCCAGGACCACTGCGGCATAACAACTGCGGGGGACTTCCTGTACACTTGGAGTGAAAATGAGATCATAGAATATAGGTTTGTGGAAGGGAGAGTCACGGCGAGGCGGCGCTTCAAGTCCGGTAAGAATGGAATTGGTGACATGCGATATATCGTCGACGTATGCGGTGCGTTATCAGGGGAACTCTACTTGGTGCGATGTCATCCGGTGGGCGTTTCTGCCTTTGTGACTCTCGATCCTTTGACAAGGGTGACTCGGCATCTCTCGGTGCATGATGAAACACCGACGGGTCACCCGAGGCCATTATATTGGACACGATTCCATGTGCGTGCTGATCAACTCCTACTTAGCGACGGGAAGCGCATTGCTGTGTTTCGACTTGGACTCCAACTGAAGCCCGCTGGCAACAATGACATGGAGGATCTCAATGCTGCGGAATTAGGACATCATGAGGAAGGGTCGCTGTTTGGCCTCAGATCCGTGAACACCGAACGAAGGATCACTAGCCAAGGGCCATCACACGAACCACTCGCTCGGAGCATTGGGACGAGTCCGTTTCGTTATCAAACAAGGTGTGTCCTTGAGTCGCTCCGAGCAGTTGTGGATACTTCGAATCAGCAGGAGGACATGGCGTATGAAATAATGGAGGCAGCGGACATGTCGGACGTTTCGTTTGAAGAAGCTCGGAATGATTATCAGCAGTATCAAAAGACAAGGCAGGTTTTTATCGAACGTGTCTTACAACATCGACCATCTTACGAGGAGGCACGATATTACCGTCTCCCCTCTTCGTTTTTGACGTCGATGCCTACTATGCCTGGTTCTGTATCCGCAACTGTACTAGCGGCATGGAGAATGACTTTCTGCGAGAGACAATATCGATATGCTGAACGGCAACATCAAAACACGAGGGAGGTGTTCATGGAAATAGAGCGGGAGCAATCCTTTGGCGTCAATGATAGACACTTCGTGATTGACATGAGTTCCGTGGACTTGAAGGGGGAGGCAACAGGAAATGCAGACAATATATCCCATCTCCAACACAAATCCAAAAATTCTGTTCACAGACAACCGCCGAGAACGTGCATATTATCAAGTGAAGTGCCTAGATTGGGCCCCAACTGTATGAGCAATCCTCGTGTATTTCAAACTGATTTGAAAATATCTGCTGCCAAAGGCGGATCCGAGCCAACGTCAGACTCGGCAGCCGCAACATCGGCCACAGTAACTGCTGAAGGGCCAACAAAAGTGTCATTAGCATCTGGAGGCGAGCCACCGATCGTCGGGTCAACTACAACACTTGAAAAGGAATTGCAAAGACTTGGGTCAACGTCACGCTACTTCCCTTCTCACTTCTACTGTGGGTCTGCTGAACAAAACGTCACTTCACAGCCATCTCGCTTCTCTCCTCTTTTTAGTGACAAAACGAAAATCAACATTGCAAATGGAGCAGGGAAAGAAACAATATCGTCAGGCACCCAAGGCTCACCTGTTGTTCCTCTTGGTGTGGCAACAACGGTTAGCAATATTCTCTCATCAGAGCCAGATAAAGTTAGGACAGCTTCTGTTGTTCCTCTTGGTGTGGCAACAACGGTAGATAGCAATATTCTCTTATCACAGCCAGGTAAAGTTAGGACAGCTTCCAGTGCATCCAAACAAATTGACAAACCACAACCATCAGGCATCTTAGTTGGTTCTGTTGCCAATACAGCCGAACAAAAGGACAAGCCTTTGCCAGGTGGCATAGTGTTGGGCTCAGCTGAGAGTGAAACCAAACAAAAGGATCAGCCAAAGCCATCTGGCTTCCCATTTGGGACAGTTGCCAGTGCAGCCAAGCAAGACGACAAGCCAAAGCCACCTGGCTTCCCATTTGGGACAGTTGCCAGTGCAGCCAAGCAAGACGACAAGCCAAAGCCACCTGGCTTCCCATTTGGGACAGTTGCCAGTGCAGCCAAGCAAGACGACAAGCCAAAGCCACCTGGCTTCCCATTTGGGACAGTTGCCAGTGCAGCCAAGCAAGACGACAAGCCAAAGCCACCTGGCTTCCCATTTGGGACAGTTGCCAGTGCAGCCAAGCAAGACGACAAGCCAAAGCCACCTGGCTTCCCATTTGGGACAGTTGCCAGTGCAGNACACTACAACCGTCTGGATTCACTCTTGGGACAGTTACCAGTGCAGCCGAACAAGAGGACAAGTCAAAGCCATCTGCATTCACATTTGGGACGGCTGCCAATGTAACCAAACCAAAAGATACACCAAAACCATCTGGATTCACATTTACTGCTGCTGCCAATGTAACCAAACAAAACATTACGCCACAACCATCTGGATTCACATTTAGTGGAGCTGCCAATGTAACCAAACTAAAGCATAGACCAGAACCATCTGGATTCACATTTGGAACAGCTACCTGTGCAGCCAAACAAGATGACACACCAAAATTATTTGGCTTCTCACTTAAAATGCCACAACCATCTGGCGTCTCATTTGTTAGAGCAGACAGTGAATCCAAACTTATGAACCCACTACACCCACCTACCCTCTCACTAGGCTCTGCTGACAGTGCACCAAATCAAAAGGATGCTCCAGTACGAGAACCAAATAAGGGCATTTACGTGATATCAAAAGCGCATGGGGCTTTAGAGGCAGAGGGTAAGGACCCAGGAAAAATAAACGTTACTGGTGTTCCCAGCGAAGGGGCTGAAGGCTTCCCAGGAGCCGAGGATGAATGCCTGAGAAAGGAAAATGTGACTGATGTTCCAAATGGAGGTACTGAAGGGTCTTCAGAGGCAGAGGGTAAGGGACCAGAAATGGAAAACGTGACTGATGTTCCAAACGAAGGTAATGAAGGGTCTTCAGAAGCTGAGTGTAAAAACCTAGGAAAGGAAAATGTGGCTGATGTTCCGAATGAGGGTACAGAAGGGTCTTCACAGGCAGGGGGTAAGGGACCAGGAAAGGAAGTGACTGGTGTTCCTAAAGCAGGAACTCAGGGGTCTTCAGGAGCCGAGGGTATATGGCCAGGAAAGAAAAACGTGACTGATGTTCCAAATGAAGATACTGACGGGTTTTCAGAGGCAGAGGCAATAAAGGACCAGGGAGAGGAAGTGACTCATGTTCCCGGTGAAGGAAGCGAAAGAACTTCAGAAGGCGAGGGTAAGGGCCAGGGAAAGCAAAACGTGACTGATGTTCCAAATGAAGGGTCTTCAGAAGCCGAGGGTAAGGACCCAGGAAAGGAAGTGACTATTAATATTCCCAGTGAAGCTAGTAAAGGGTTTTCTGGAGGCGAGGGTAAGGCCCAAGGAAAGGATAACATTAGTGATGTTCCCTGTGATGAAAGCGAAGGGTCTTCGGCAGCCGAGAGTAAGGATCAAAGAAAGGATAACATTTCTGATGTTCTCAGCGAAGGAAGCGAAGGGTCTTCAGAAGGCGAGAGTAAGGACCCAGGAAACGAAGTCACTGACGTTCCCGTTGAAGGTACTGAAGGGTCTTTGGAAGCCGACAGTAAGGCTCAAAGAAAAGATAACATTATTGATGTTCTCAGTGAAGGAAGCGAAGGGTCTTCAGAAAGCGAGAGTAAGGACCCAGGAAGGGATAAAGTGACTGATGTTGTTTGTCTGATGTGTTTCTGTGAGTCTGAGACAGGATTCAAGTTTAATCCTTGTCTGCATTCATTTTGTACCCGATGTTTAGAACGTTCAACTGATGACTTTTGCGAAGCAGACATTACGAGATGTCCGGTTTGCTCAATCTAATGGCAGGCCAAGGTAGATGATAAATGCAATCGCCTGGAGATATAAAAGGGTTTTTCAAAGGGATTTTTAGGGGTTATAGGGTTAGGATTAGATCATTCCTCGAATGGTTTAGGTTCGGGGTCAGCCATGTATATTTTCTAAGTCCACCGAATGTAACTCTGGGTGATTGCAATTAACAGTCTACCAGTACGCCAATGGGAGACTTTCTTGCCGTTAGAGGCCGCCTGTTAGCGGTCCAAGAAGGTCACAAAATCTGACGTCATAGACGTATGTCATGGCCTCCACTTCATTATGGATATCGTTGTGGCGGGCACTTCTTCTCTGTGACGTCAAATTTTATGACGTTGCAGGACCGCTAACTGGTGGTGGCCTCTAATGACAGGACAGTCTCCCATTACTGACAGTGAGGGATTGTTTCAAGTCCTAGCGTCTGTTGACTTCCTGAAGAGACTCTCTCGCCTTAAAAACTGTAATTTAAAACATTCCTCTAAAACCTGTTGTATAAATGTAACACTTTTAATCAAAGAAAGTGTTTGATAAACAATATCCCGTTAATTAGGGCCTATTCATCTACATTATACAGCTTTTAATACGCTTGATGAAGGAGTACAGTTTTTAAGGCGAAGCAGTCTCTTTCAAGCCACACTGTATTGAATTCAGGAAGTCATACGTCCTCCGATGTCAGTGTAGTGTAAAATGAACTACATGCATGCTCTATTTGAATACAATAGAGCTCTGCCTGCATTTTTTGAACGTGTGCTGAAAACTAGGGCTTGATACTTTGAAGTACGTATCAGGCAATCATTTTGGTGACCATCACGTGGCTATGAGACCTCTACCTGCACTCTCCTAACGCTCTGAAAATACCGTAAAATTCAATACTAGTATAGAGGAGTTTAATGTGAAAAAGGACGTATCACGTTACGTGCTACGTGTTATGTCACGTCAGGTCACGTGTTATGTGTTATGTCACAGCTGGTAGAGAGATTAATTGAAAGTAAAACGAATTCATGATTCCATGCAAAATTTATTCAATGATCAGAAGTAAATTGGCCACAAAGAGTAACTTTTAGTCTGTGCTTGTATTCAAAACAAAAGAGATCACAGTTCCGTTTCTCATAAGTCGTCCTTCAGAACACTCGGACCCAATGAGGAACACGCCCGCCGTTTATCCCGACAGGTCGGCGCAGCGATCGATGTGACCGAACCGACGTCATTGACGTCGTTTTATGTGCTGACGTTGCGTCATGAAAAAATCAGCTGTACATTTTCGTGCACAGGAAAAAATGAGAAAAAGACGTTGCCGTTATCCCCATCCTACCTCTTTATTTTAAGGAAAAAACCAAAGAAATTGCAGAAATTTTCATCCGCGACAAGATGGTGTAAATTTTAATGTCATGCGACCGAAAAAAGGGTTTATTTCACGCCAGAAGTTAATGGAAATGACTGGAAATCACGTTGAAAAAAGAAACTTCAGTCACATCGATCGCAGCGCCACGTCGTGACGTTAGTTCGTCCGGTTCCTCATTGCTTTCGGATAGATGAAATCATACACCATTTATCGCTGACATAATGTAAGGGTGAACATTGGATTATTCGCCAATTACAGGCCATCTTTGGGGTGCAGCCAAAGAAAAAGTAAAACACTTATTTCGATTGGTTCAAAAATGACGTTATCTCAAATTGTGCATACTGCAAGCCCTTCAACACTACATGCATTATATGCCGATACTTAAAAAGAATTGACAATGATATCTGTTTTTGCCAACACAGTACTGTTTAAACATTAAACTTAAACTTCGTCAGTCGTCGCTGTGTTTGTGCGTAGACTTTGTTGGACATTCACAGCGAGAGGAATTGACTTTCTAAACAAGCCAATGCCATTTTTTCAGAAGACATTGTACGTGCTCGCCGAACACGGTCAAATTTTTCATCGTACATGTATTTTCCGAATATCTCAGTAAAGCCAGGCGCACATAGACGAATAACGCTCAGACGTGTTTGGCACAGCCTTATTTGAAATGGCTGAGCCACGAAATGTCGCACTGTGTGCCTGACGGCACAGCCATATTCCTCAAATCATTCGATTGGATATTTGGTCCAGCCGCACACAGTGGCGCAGCTATTCTGGTCTCAGCCAATTCGACTTCGTGCCAATCTGAGCGTTATTTTCTGTCTGCGCCTAATGCAGGGTTCATTGGCACACGGATTTTGTCCGACTCAGGTCCGTAGAAAATCGATCATATTGACTTTTGCGTTGTCGTATCCGCAAAAATAGGGGCAAACGGACTGAAAACGGACCGGATTCGTGCGCTAATGAACCTTGCTTAAGGCTCACACCTGGGTCTGTGAATTTATGCAGTGGTCAGTGTAAATCCTGATCCCCCCGTCAGAGATCGATACTATTTCAACACTTATTCGACACCTAGAAAAATTTTTTCTAGGGTCAGAATTCGACACTTATTCACGCAGGACATCAAATGAAATCGTCAGGTATTCGTATTCACCAGCTTTTTCCACTAATCGTTTACCTTTTCTGTCATTTTCTATTACAAATTATGAAAATCGTCATGAATTCGACTTGACCTATTTTTTGGTCGACAGAAATACGATGATGCGGAAAAATCGGCCGCTCAGAACTTACTCGACACTTTTTTCGACACTAACTTAATGGTGATCCCAGACCAAGAGGGTACAGGGTTTACATGGACCCTTACATTATAGACCCTGAATCTCAATTTCTAAAAAAATCGCATGAAACAAATTTGACAGTGCACGGCTGGTATACATTGGTTTTGATTAACTTGGTCTTGTAAACAAATGCTATATGTGAGGCGGTCTGGAAAAGGCTGTCGGATGTCGCTGAATGCTCAACAAGGGCTGTCACATTGTCTGTGCATTGAACTGCTACTGTTTACCTCAACCTGTTACGAAGTATATTTCAAATGCCACCAAGGCCATTAACACTTTCCTGAAGTGTGACATCCGATGGTTTTACCGAGACTGTCTCACATGTGAATGCAGTTTTTGGCATTAGAAGCTGGCATGGCTGGCGTGTTTACTCTAGTGAAGAATACAACTATTTTGTCAAAAATGTACATCATGTTACAAATCATGGAATCCAAGACGCTTCTTCGGTACACTATTTACCAATATTTACCAATTATATCAGTTCAGTAAACACTGTATTATACTCTGGCATGCAAGAAAATGAAATTGACAATTTGTCCATCTGATCACAGAACGACCCAACCGAAATGGAAGCTTTTCGGCGCCTAAAGGTACAAAAGTATACAGCGTGGCCCAAAAAACACGCAGAAGGATACTCCCACTACCCAAAGCCTACACTCCTCTCGCAGTGTTTTGTTTCGCTCCGTACCTACGCTTCACAAACCACTGCTTCGAATGGCCGGTATTCTGCCGATTTACCGCCAGATGGCACCACTACGGTCCAACCAATCAGCGCCCGCCATCAGGCTGCAACTGAGCAAAATCCTAAAACATTCTCTATCCATTCATACCAGTGGTTTGGGACTGAGGGTAGTGGTGGACATGTGCTTGTGAACGTTTTTAATTTTGGGCCACCCTGTATTACTTCAAAACAGTCCGTTAGAGAAAATATTGCCTTTCTGACATCGAGGGGTGAAGTACGAATAGCAAACGTACGAGATTGGGGTCTGCTGCACTTATGTCGGACCCTTCTACTACATGTACCAAGGGCATCGCCAGAAAAATGGGACATTCACATTCCCCGCCAATATTTAGTTCGAATTTGAAGTTGAATCAGTAATGGAGAATGCATTAGAGCGCGCGAAAATAATGGCGCAAAGTTATGAAATGTCCGCTATTTCTGGCGATGGGACTCCTTGAATTCGAAAAATGCCACAAAAATGACTATAAAATCTGCATAATGCCTTTCGCATAGGTATTCATTGGAAAGCTCTCACTGAGCACTTTCCGATGAATACCTATGTGTCATGGTTTCGAAATCATTAATCAATTTGATAGAACAATCCGCATTTTGTTATAATTCTAATGGGAATTTTCTGTGGAATTGAAAGGGTGATATTTGGTATACAGTGTTCTCCGCATGGCTTTTTGTAAGGGTGGCCCACCCTACCTTGGCATGTTACCACCCTATCTTAGAAGTAGCCACCCTACCTTGCAGTCCAATTTTGTAATGGTTTTCTATTTTACCCCCTACCTTAAATTGGTGACCACCCTCTCTTAATTTGCAAATTGATGGGAAAACCTGGAAATTCAAGAAATCCTGCGGAGAACACTGGGTATACCCATCGATTTCATTGGATACACATTTTTGGTGTTATTCGACAAATTATCGAACATGCAAAACAGTAGCTATGTTCGAAAGTTAGAACCCTACCAAGAAATGCACTAACATGCTGTGTCCAAACTATTACCAATTTCCTTATATCATTCGTAGGCAGATAGTATACAAGCAGTCATAATAGGGTAAGAACATTATGAAATATAATGTTTTGTTATATTTACAATAAAAGGACGAATGTTTTGAACAGCGCCTTATTTGGTGTATTTCGTGGTGGGGGTCACTAAAGGCCCGTCTACACGATCATACATTTGTTCCAAACATCATCATACAAATGTATGATGATACATCATACAAATCACATCATACATTTGTATGATGATGTCCAAGCTTGTTGTGGATTTCCGTCTACACAATGCAGCTAAAAGTTTGAACATCATCATACGTGTTGGATGCTATTCAAGCTTGTTGGGAAAACGGTCCACACCGATCATACATTTGTCCATGAACATCATCATACAAATGTGTGATCGTGTAGACGGGCCTTAAGTTTCGAGCACATCTGTACATCATTGTAAACTACTTGTATATTCGTTAAAATCAGTTTCTGGTGAGCACATGTATGCGAAGGATGTAGCAATGCCGCTGAATAAATACAACAAAAACCGATAAAAAGCATTGTATGACCGTTTCGGGAATCTAATTAAGAGTCAGTGGGAACATGAGCGATTGAGGGAATAGCTGCAGGCAACACTTCGTTGTAGTGGGTATGTACCATGCAGCCATTACTTTAATGAGTCATGCTCCCACTGATTATCATAAGTGGAAGTACACCATTTACCACCAGAGGGCAGTGGAATCAATATATAACATAAAATTGTAGCGGAGCTGAAGTGTACATGCATGGTTTCTTTGACAAGAAGATCTTAACACTGTCGCGATCTTGGTATGAGACGGGGTTGCGTTCCCTTGCGATCACCTTATAAGGACTTCCGATTGCCATATAAGGCGATCGCAAGGGAACGCAACCCCGTCTCAAGCCAAGATCGCGACAGTGGATTCGCCGCTTAAAGGACTACGGTATTGCCACTTTTTCTCGACAGCCAGCGCCGCTGCGCCACTCTCCAACCCAGGGGTTGACTACGGCGAATTGACCCGATATAATACGTACATTTTGTAATGCATTTTACGTCGGCAGTCAAATAACGCATTTGAGAGCCAATACCGTACTCGTTTAATTAGACCGATAGTTCCTTTATCTTTAAACTTTTATTGCATCGTATTTGCAGTGACAGTAGGCTATAAGTAAAGTCGTCTCCGAAATTCGCAAATTTTCGACCGCAACCGTGGTCTTCCTCAGGCACTTTCGAGTAGACATTTGCAGTGACGGTGTAACATCTGCCAATGTGCCCTGTTTTTCAGTGTTCCCTTCTTTGTGAACTTAGTGACAGTAGGCAGCTAGAAAGACCATGACTGTTCAATAGAGCAAGACCATGAGGGGGAACATTCACACACTGAAACGCTGATAGATATGTTTCTCCGGCGTAGACTATCCTTTCGCTACGTAAATGCCGCCGTACACGATACATTTTTTCCTACGAAGTACGTATTTCGTACGATTTCTCATCCAATTTTTTTAAAATATGACTCCGTCACGGGATCATATTTTTTTGTAGGATTGACCTATTACATGCGGACAAAGGGGCACAAAGCGTCAGTTGTACAAAATTATGCTACCACGGCGTACATGATAGAAATTATTTCCCATGGCACTTTATTGTACAAGAAAAATAGGACAGAACCTATTTGTGGATTTTTTCCTATACAACAAAAATGGGACGACGTTGTTTCCCGACATACACGGTAAATGAATTCCTACAAAATATTTCGTGGGAAAAAATGTATCGTATACGGCGGCCTTTACTCCCCAAGTACAGACATTGAGCTGTGTTGTCACACCATTTCTTTATTGACCATTATTTCTACCTTAGCATAAATAAATAAATAAAATATTGACAATGTAATATCAATAGCGCCAAAGCAGAGTTTGCGATTTGCCTGACAAAAGAAACTGACGTGAAAATGAAAAAAAAGCGATTACGTGTAGGCTTACTATGTGAACTACATGTACGTCATCAAAAGACGAAGTCGACGTCATACATTAGAAGACTGTTTTGGTTTTTATCGTTATTTTCGCTGTACGCGTCGCAGTTTATGGAAAGAGAGTCTCAGTGACTCAACGAAAAATTAAAGCCGCACAGTATGCACCGCTACTCGCTATCAAAACGGCCGAAATCATAGTGCAACCTCGTTTACAGGCATGCGTAATGTATGATTACGATAGAACCACATATTATAGCATTACATTGCATCGAGGTTGGGAAATCCCCAATGCTGTGTGTAGTCTCGCGCGGCCAGCCGTTTCGTTCCGCAGTACTGCTACACGGATCCCCAGATTCGAAACAGCGGCTGGGTGACCGAGACTATGCTCTGGAGGGTTCGCCGATTATGACCCATCTGTCTATACTGTGCGGCTTTAGAGATAAATAGGCAGATGGTAAATAAAAATAGAATAAATGGAAGGTTGTGAAGTTTACAACACGTGGGAGATGAAGCTGATTGAGCGAGGCAAAATACCGTAAAACACAAAATCAGTTTTTACAAGAATGGACAAAATATTTAAAGCGCCACTGTATGCTTGAAGTATCCCTCCCCTGGCGGCGGAATATGGAACAACGTGATAAGACTGGTGTCCTGTCCAATCCATAGATAGCCAGTGATAACACCTGTACTGGACTGATACTATGTAGAGAAACCTTAGCTGACAAAAATGGCCGCCATCGTTTTGATCACTTCAAAAGTTCAACGCGCTGTTATAGCGTGAGTAACCCTTCACCAAGTAAGGTACCATGCTTCAACTCATTCTTTGTATATGGCAACAGTCGCAATGCCTAATTGATAACTCAGATCATTCAAAGAGGTATAGATTGAACAGTCTTGTCTGTCGAGCATGCAATGACACTACGTGATAATGAGCGCTGTGGTATACGGTGTACACTGATCACTTCTGCAAACCTAACGTGGTTGCCGAAAGGTCAAAGGTTGCGTCGGCCGTCACGAGATGGAAACATAAAGCATACAGTGGCGCTTTAACAGTTGTTCTACTCCGCATAGATGCATAAGAATTGGAGGCTTTTCAGCTGATAAATGTATAGTAAAGGGGACGTCTACGGCGTTTTGTGCACCAGCTTCTATTGGTCGTGGTAGACAAAATTTAAGTTGACAAATTTTCAGCCGATCTGCGCATATCCATATTCGACAATTTCTTTTTGGAAACATGACGTGGATTCCATTTGACGTCACGTGGGCAGTGTAAGTTTGTATAGACCCGAATATGCGCACATTAAAGTAAGTTTTAAAATTGAATTAAAATACCTTAGTACCTCGTGTCTAACTTGTATAGAAGTAACGTGCGTCTCGTGTCTGACTTGTAGAGAAACCCGGATGTAGGAATGCGATTTATGCGAAATTGAATTTTGTGTAGCCTATATTAAAGTCAGTTTTAAAATTGAATTATAAAATACCTTAGTATATCGTGTCTAACTTGAAATGGGTAATGTATTAGTATAACCTCATTCTGAATGCAAACATCGCTCGTAAGTTTCTAAATTACGTCCGCCATTTTGTTTCTCGCTTCAAACATTCAGAGAGGCAGTGGAGTGAATAGCAGCGAGATGGATACTCAATTACCGATCACAAGCTAGTTTTGTATCGTGAGCTAAAATGCCTACGAAGGACAGTTGCAGAAAGTCCGCTGCGACCTAGTTTGGTAAAGTTTTAATGCTGCATTCCAGGCACAAATGTACAGGTTTGTGCACTGCGTGATGCAGGGTGCGTGTTTCTATGACATAACGTTATTCCTCCCCCATACGATCGCCTGGTAGGAGGTCGGATGGCTTGCGAACGTTCTATTTGCAATAAAACTGCACGGAAGTTTTGTATAGTTATACATGTAGGTTTAGGTTTGTATAGTATAGGACATGTTTTTAAGTTTTGTATGTATAGTTTGCGGTGTTTTAAGGTCAGAAATTAAACCCTCGTCGCCGGTGTAGTAGAATCTAATGTCCCCCGATATGTGATGTCCCCCAACAATACATTTGCGGATTAAGCGGTATCATTGAATTGGACTCTAGAGAGACCAAGACCCTTAATCCTGTGACAATCAATGCAGGGGGACATCAGGCGGGTGGGGGCATTAGATTTCATCACATCTGGTCATGGCTGCAATCCCGAAATCGCTAGGAAGTTAAAATTGCGGTGTAGCGCCTCGGGTTTGGACTACACATTTTAAGGCCCGTTTCCACTATAGCGGATTCCTCGGCGGTTTCCGCCGAGCGGTGCGTATTTCACAGGGCTTTGGATAATCCTTCGATGGTTTAACAATACAATGGCCTATTGATTATCCCAATGCCTGTGAAAACCGCTCCGCACGCCGCAGGACGCGGCGGAATCCGCTATAGTGGAAACGGGCCTTTACATGTGTCTCCACCGACGGGTTTGGTATCGCAACCAAAACCAACCGCCTCGAGTATATTATATCCAATTGTTCCAGTAAGGCGAGCAGTACTCAGTTCAGTATAATACGTGTTGTCCAAAAGGCCTACACAAGGACTAAGCCTATCCATTCAGTTATGTACTCATAGGCCTATTGCCTCTTTTGTCAGTCTATGCAGTGGGGTAATGGCAATAGGTCAGCTTTAAGCGAATACCAATCCGTCAACGAGGGCTGACGTGAAGATGGGGGCTCTCTCCTTAGTAAGATATTTAAGATAAAACAAAATACACGTTATGTAATACAAATGATATCACCCGTTTCTGTTAAATTCGTTCCGTTTCTTATTTTACAAATACCCTGGTACACCTATCTCCGTGACGAGGCCTTACATAAGCAGACTATTGTAACTGGGATTTGAAATCCAATGATCACCATCCCTTCCACACCTAATTGATTTTGTCGTTGTACCATAAATGCCAACTGTGAGTAATCACTAAAGGCCCATTTACACATGGCAAACTTTTTATGGCAACTAGGGCAACCTGCGATCTGTAGCAACCTACCCTGTGATATTTACACGTAGCAACCTAATGCAACCTTTTCCATTTTGTACAATGGAGTAAAAATCATGTGACCTGCTAACCTGCGACTTACAGCAACATCAAGAAAATTTAGGTGCATGAAGCTATTTTGTCGCTGGTTGCCAGAGGTTGCCAAGGCTAGGTTGCCATAGGTTCCATAACCCACTTATACATGCGATATTCAAGAAACCTCCGGGTTGCCAGGTGTAACGTTTTACAGTGTGGCTCGTGTGCCAGTGTGACATTACAATAGATTGACGGAATAAGCGGCGACTTGACAATGGGCGACACACAGAGAAACAGTGTGTCTGTTTCCCAGTGTGTTCCGAACAATGAGAATCACACAGAAACATTGCCACACTAAAAAACGTTACACCTGTGCAGAGTTCTAAAGGTTGCTAGAGGTTCCTCTGCAAAGTTGCCAGGTGTAAATTGGCCTTTAAAAGGCGTGAACAACTGCAAACTGGGACTCCGAAAGAAAAAAACTTGTCTTATATACTCTATCACTTGAATGTCATCTCTCGATGTGTCTCCACTGAAAGCCAGAGGTGGAATACAGTGGCGCCACCAAAGAGGCCGATAGTCTATCGTGTTCTGGAGGTACTTCCAAAGGCGTTTGCATTCGGAACGACCTGAGGCGAACTGCTTATCTGTCACTGGGCGGCGCATTTCACCTCGGACACAAGTCCAAGGCAGCCATGTTGTTATCGACAAACCCACGTGACCGACCGTGGGACTATTTTCGCCGAATTTTGGCCCGCTAAGATATCCAACCTTATTTCCTGGATAAGTTGAGGCATATTATATATAAACTTACCGATATCTCACCCAGTCTGCCAATTATTGATCAATAACGCAACGTTTTTGTGTGACCTATTTTGTTCATGCGCAGGGTGTGACCGCATCCAAAGCCACAGAAACTGAAGGCAATCACTGCGCATTCAAGATGGCTGCCTTGGAATTGTGTCCGAGGGGAAATGCGACCGTACGGAAATTGCCGAGCAGTTGCCTTCGGAAGTTCCGAATGAGGCGTTTGTACTTCCGCGGCGCTGTGGTCTTTTTGTTCATGATGACCTGTTTATAAGGAAACTGCGCAGTTATCACAAGTAATTCACATTGTCGCTATGAAAAAATCGTGGGTTAGTAAAGAATTCTACATAATATGCTATACACAGAAAATAAAACAATTACAAAAACAAATTAGACGTGAAGATAAAAATTATTGTTTTGCGGAGATTTTTCAGCAAAAATAGCGTCCGTTTGCAGCATAAGAGTAACCTTACGGTAGGCGCACAGAGATGAGTAATGCTCAGCCGTATTGGCCAGCGCGATTTGATACGGCATAGCTACAAACGTTGCAGATTGCGCCTAAAGGCACAGCCGTATTCGTTGCTAAGTCACGTGGCTGTGCAGTACTCCTTAAATCCAATCGGTCTTATATGTGACTCAGCACAGCAAAATCTGTCGCAATGCGCACAGAAGACCGAAGATGACACCAGACAACAATTAGAGAAATCGACAAAGTCAAATTTCACAATGGGCAGACAATCCTGAAATCAACAAACCGTTGGTGTCACCTTGGACGTGTTGGGTCGTCTTCTGTGCGCATTCCCACTCATTTTGCTGTGCCTGGTCACATATTAGTATTTAGCGCAGCGTAATGGCACAACGACGGAATTTTGAAAATGCGATCAGCCGTACGCAGCAGTACTGCAGTACTGGTCTCAGCCAAATAATCATTCGGAACTTCCGAAGGCAACTGCTCGGCAATTTCCGTAGACACTCGCATTTCCCCTCGGACACAATTCCAAGGCAGCCATCTTGAACGCGCAACGATTTCAATGCGTTCCTGGTGGTTTGGATGCGGTCGCCTCATCACACCCTGCGCATGAACGAAATAGGTCGCACAAAAACGTTCGTTATTGATCAATAATTGGCAGATTCGGTGAGATATCGGTAAGTTTATATATAATATGCCTCAACTTATCGAGCAAGTAGGGTTGAACATCTTAACGGGCCTAAATTCGGCGAAAATAGTTCCACGGCGGTCACGTGGGTTTGATGATAAACAATATGGCTGCCTTGGACTTGTGTCCGAGGTGAAATGCGCCGCCGAGTGGATAGATAAGCAGTTCGCCTCAGGTCGTTCCGAATGCCAAATAATCTACGACCCAAAACACAGCGGCGCGCGATATTCTGATCTCAGCCGATAGGAGCAGTCAGCCGCGCTTATCGTCAAAAGACGGCAGCAAATTCTAGCGGACCAAGACAATAAAATTCTCCTGATTGGTGCTCAGTCAACCATAAATGGGTCCGCTATGCATTGATTAGAATGGGACCGTAGTGACACCTATTGGTCAACTGACTGACCGCTCCTACTGGGCTATGACCCAAATAAGGCTCTGCCACATACGTCTGAGCGATTTTGTCTGTGTTGTCCTAGCTTTAGGCCGACTAAAAAATTGCTGGTTCTCATCCCCGCCCGCCCGTTAAAATGCTCCCGCCCCTGATTTTTTAGCTACGCTGGAACAGCGTAGCTTATACAATACCCGGGGCTGTTAGGGAGCTGGCATGAAAGTAGAGCGTGCAAAATACCTAATA
>NMRB01001056.1:202530-234667 GCA_002633025.1 Notospermus geniculatus | reverse complement strand
ACACTAGTTTGTAAAAAACACCCCCGAGCTCACGAATTGTGAGCTCGTGGTGTGTTTTTCAGATACGTTTGGTTAGATACGTGTTCTAAACTCACTGATAGCTCTCCAGGGGCCTGTGCAGTAGCGTAGTGTCACCGCCTACTAACAGACGGCGCTGTGCGCTGATAAAAACAAAGACAACTTGTGCCAGCCGGGCAATATTTTTCGCATGTATTGTCTCCCTTTAATGAACGAGAAAAAAACGTAGTTGCTCTCACTGCCTTCAATTCCAGAAATTCTGCGGAACAGCTAGCCTGGTTCCATGGCCACTGTTTAGATGGCACTGCGTAGACCGTCTACGCAGCGCCATCTATACGGTGGCCAGGGAACCAGGCTACGGAACTGCTTGCAAATCAGGTTATCATTGTTGAAACATTACCTTCGACGACGTCATGCAGCCAACGTTCTTATTGAGATACTCTAATTCATCTTGTGATATTGATGAGTGGGAGGAAGGTGTCTCCGAGACAAAAATAATCCATCCAATACACCAAACGATCGCGAAGGAACCTGAGAATGAAGAAATGGTTACGAAAAGCAGTTACGAAAGGCAATGAATGTGCCCACTTTCGTAATTTTTAAAGACGTTCAGAGGAAAACAACGTGGGATGAGTTTCGTACGAAACGCCATCTTGAGATCTAACGTCCATCAATTTGTCAACTGATGACGTCATAGTAGACGTTAACTGCATGAGACACCCCCACATCTTGAACGATCAAAGGGATTATATCGATGCCCTACGCCATCGGAGTGGGTGGACCGTTGTCCGGCAGGCGAAGTGAACGTACGCCGTGACTTTTCAAGATACGCCCCCGTGGATTTTGTTTTGTGAAATGAATAAACTATATTGGTTCCCGATCTCGCCACTAGGATTAGATACTGAGACTGGTACGCACGTCGTCCATAATCACGTGACCGTCCGAAAAGCATCGATGAATAACGCTTGGTTGAAAAACCATTGATTGCTGTTTTGTTGACCAATCACGTGGTTGGAAACGCCTGTCATCCAGAATCACGTCGTCATCCGAAAAGCGTCGATGAATAGGCCTAACGCGTTGATTGGTTGAAAAACCATTGATTGCTGTTTTGATGACCAATCAGCGCTTTGAAAACGACAGGCGCTACCGATCTCAGTATCTAATTTTATACCGGTGAGATCGGGAACCAGTCAAATGAATAAACACTAGGCGTCGAAAAAAATAAACCTACCGAAGCAGTAGAAAACTGAAGGCCAGCCTAGTATCTCTGTGAGCACCCCTGACAGACCGAGGCAGACGAGCACGCCGATTTCTTTTCCTGTGTTGGTAAAGGCAATTGCCATTAGAAGAAACATAAACATAAAAAACGTGGACATAATGGTTTCTTTTGATTTATTTATGAAAGAAAAAACAGTCGTTGTCGAAGATCCCCTTCCCAATCCCAGTTTTTCCGAGTCTCAAACAGACTTGCCGAATAGTTTTGCCGTGGGTGGTTTCGTCAGCCGACCTCTGCCTTTTACATCGACCTGGCCGATGACTTTGATAGGCCAAAAACAAACAAAGCAGACATGTCTATTAATTGGCCTAATCAGATTGAGAGGCAAATGGATGGCTATAAATATTTGATACAAAATAATGGATTTGAGTTTATCATTAGATTTACCAAGGGATTCGTCAATGCTGGCAGTTATAGGGCAGCTTCCACTCTTGTAATATCCTTTGCTATGTTTGAAGCAGTTTAGACCGATTCATCCTTTCGAATTAATGCAGTGATCCATTATTTAACATTTGAAATTTTCTGTAATTTCGCTCTGCAGCATGAAGCTCAATTTTCACAACATAGAGGACTTCTTCTTTTCACAAAGTACACAGCACGATGATGATGATGCATGCAGTGAAGCAAGAAAAAGGAGGTTATTCTGGTTCAGAATTGATGCCATAAAGCCTAGTTCATACTTCGACGCAAGACCATCGGCGTCCAACGCAGGACCAAATCTGGATGCCGACTTCGCGGAATTGATTCATAGTCCAGCGTACTTGAGCGACGGCGACGCGTTATGAAATGACTCAAGTCCCGACGTTACAGTCTCGCGATCGGACGCCGACCAAATCGCACGACGGGGTCGGCGTCGAACGCAAGATCTCGCGTCGGTCGCCGGCGATGATCGTGCGCCGAAGTATGAACTATAGGCTTCAGTAAAAATCGCCGATAAAAGTACTTTTTAATACCGGACAACAAATTATCATCATATGACTTGCGCAATGCCAAATTTCTTCATTCTATACTGACACAGTCGTTTAATCATTTCGGAAGTGGTCACCGTTTTTCATGATTTCCCGAATGGCTCAGCGGTCATCGGCGTGGTTTTACCCCACGTTCACATCTAAAAGACCACGCAGCAATATTCAGACTCAACACACTCGTGCTGAAAGGGTAAATGTCGTCCTGGGTATATACAAAGATTACCCAGGATCTCAATCTTCATTAAAACAATACCCTGGGTGTAGTTTCGGTAGCCGAACATCACCCAGCATCCGCAATCAGTGCCTAGGAACGAGTCCTATTTAGAAATCCCGTGGAATCTCGCGGTCTCGAGCCGCGGTACTTGCTGAGTGTAGCTGTTCATGACATTCTTCAGGCGGTCATGTGACCACGGGCGAGACAACCTCGAATCCAGGTGTCATACTACGATGCTGGGTGATGTTCGGTTACCAAAAGTACAGCCAGGGTATTGTTTTAGTGAAGATTGAGATCCTGGGTAATCTTTGTATATACCCAGGACGACATTTACCCTTTCAGCCACACTCGTAAAAACTACACCAAGCCGCATTGAAGGGGTCCAGCCACGCCTGTTGGTGATGGTCAGAATTGCTGACCACACAGCATGCTGTTGTGTATCTTCGAATCGAAGTCTTGACACTCATGACGCTTTTGATGTGCAAATTTTTGAGGAGCTAGAGTAGAGTATAGATCCCATCTCCAGAAATACAGTAGGTCCAGGAAAGGAAGTCCAATTTCGTATTTCGTACTTCGTGTTTCGTATTTCGTACTTCGTGTTTCGTTAGATTTGCGAAACCTCACTAATAGGGAGTTTTCGCAAATCTGACGAAAAACGAAGTACGAAATACGAAATTGGACGTCATATCCATGACGTAATGTATTTCAGGAAATGGCTGGTGCCATANTAAATGGTGAAAGCCCGGCATTGTCTTTGGTGATTATTTGTACAATAGAACCATCTCGGGTCGACCTTTTTGTGAAAATTTGTTTGTTTTTTCTATTCCCAGTCAGGGATAATTCCCGATCGAAATAATAACGTGTTTTGATTGCTGTTTTGTTGACCAATCAGGTGGTTGGAAACGCCTGTCATCCAGAATCACGTGGACATCCGAAAAGCGTCGACGAATAGGCCTAACCCGTTAATTGGTTGAAAAAAACACTTGATTGCTGTTCTGATGACCAATCAGGGCTTTGGGAACGAAAGGCGCTACCCAACTCAGTATCTGATTCTATCGGGAGATCGGGAACCAATCAAATGAATAAACAAGCGGGAACCAATGGGAGCAATGAAAAAGTTAAACCTACCGAAGCAATAGAAAACTGAAGGCCAGCCTAGCATCTCTGTGAGCACCCCTGACAGACCGAGGCAGACGAGGACACCGATTTCTTTTCCTAAAAAAGTTAAAGTTTGGGTTTATAGTCTGATATCAACAACATTAGAGGTGTCATCCGACTTTACACTTTAACCCCAGCCACAGCCTATCCTGAAACCTTTCAGTAGAACTCAGAGATGAGCTGCTCATTCAGCGCTACAATCTGAGCATTTCCCACTGGTACCCATTTATACACCTGGGCGGCGAGAGGCCAGTGAGGCAAAGAGACTTGCCCAAAGTCTCACGCCCAGTGGGATTCGAACCCGGGATGGACCCTCGGAGGCCTGAACCACTTCACCACTGTGGCTTCCTGTGTAGCGGACATAATGGTTTCTTTGATTTATTTATGAAAGAAAAAACAGTCGTTGTCTAAGATCCCCTTCCAAATCCCAGTTTTTCCGAGTCTCAAACAAACTTGCCGAATATTTTTGCCGTGGGTGGTTTCCAGCCGACCTCTGCCTTTTACATCGACCCGGCCGATGACTTTGATAGGCCAAAAACAAACAAAGCAGACATGTCTATTAATTGGCCTAATCAGATTGAGAGGCAAATGGATGGCTATAAATATTTGATACAAAATAATGGATTTGAGTTTATCATTAGATTTACCAAGGGATTCGTCAATGCTGGTAGTTATAGGGCAGCTTCCATTCGCGATAATATCCTTTGCTATGTTTGAAGCAGTTTAGACCGATTCATCCTTTCGAATTAATGCAGTGATCCATTATTTAACATTTGAAATTTTCTGTAATTTCGCTCTGCAGCATGAAGCTTAATTTTCACAAACAGAGGACTTCTTCTTTTCACAAAGTACACAGCACGATGACGATGATACACATGCAGTGAAGCAAGAAAAAGGAGGTTATTCTGGTTCAGAATTGATGCCATAAAGCCTAGTTCATACTTCGACCCAAGACCATCGGCGTCCAACGCAGGACCAAATCTGGGTGCCCGACTTCGCGGAATTGATTCATAAGCCTAGTTTATACTTCGACATACGACCATCGGCGTCCGACGCGCGATCAAAATCTGGACGCCGACCTAATGAAGTAGGCTTATGTCGGCGTACAGATTTTGATCGTGCGTCGGACGCCGATGGTCTTGCGTCGAAGTATAAACTAGGCTTTAGTCCAGCGTACTTGAGCGACAGCGACGCGTTATGAAATGACTCAAGTAATTACAGTCTCGCGATCGGACGCCGACCAAATCGCACGACGGGGTCGGCGTCGAACGCAAGATCTCGCGTCGGTCGCCGGCGATGATCGTGCGCCGAAGTATGAACTATAGGCTTCAGGAAAAATCGCCGATAAAAGTACTTTTTAATACCGGACAACAAATTATCATCATATGACTTGCGCAATGCCAAATTTCTTCATTCTATACTGACAGTCGTTTAATCATTTCGGAAGTGGTCACCGTTTTTCATGATTTCCCGAATGGCTCAGCGGTCATCGGCGTGGTTTTACCCCACGTTCACATCTAAAAGACCACGCAGCAATATTCAGACTCAACACACTCGTGCTGAAAGGGTAAATGTCGTCCTGGGTATATACAAAGATTACCCAGGATCTCAATCTTCATTAAAACAATACCCTGGGTGTAGTTTCGGTAGCCGAACATCACCCAGCATCCGCAATCAGTGCCTAGGAACGAGTCCTATTTAGAAATCCCGTGGAATCTCGCGGTCTCGAGCCGCGGTACTTGCTGAGTGTAGCTGTTCATGACATTCTTCAGGCNGCAAGAGCGTCTTTTAGCGTATGACGTTAGAACGACAGAGGTACGGTGTTTATTAAACTTTGAAATTTATCTTTCGTTTCCACTTCGTTGATACGAATTGTAAATTTAAAAATTCAAGATGCGCCATAACTCTTTCGATCCTACATGACATGCTAAAAGACGCACTGGCAGGAGGGACATTTGTGGTACGAACCATTTCCTGAAAAACATTACGTCATGGATATGACGTCCAAGTTCGTATTTCGTACTTCGTTTTTCGTCAGATTTGCGAAAACTCCCTATTAGCGAGGTTTCGCAAATCTGACGAACCACGAAGTACGAAATACGAAATTGGACTTAGGTTCCATGACGTAATGTATTTCAGGAGATGGTTGGTACCACAAAAATCGCCTGCTGCAAGAGCGTCTTTTAGCGTATGACGTTAGACCGATAGAGTTAGGGTGTGTTATTAAACTTTGAAATTTATCTTTCGTTTGCACTTCGTAGATACGAATTGGAAATTTAAAAATTCAAGATGCGCCATAACTCTTTCGATCTTATATGACATGCTAAAAGACGCACTGGCAGGAGGGACATTTGTGGTACCAGCCATTTCCTGAAATACATTACGTCATAGATATGACGTCCAATTTCGTATTTCGTTCTTCGTTTTTCGTCAGATTTGCAAAAACTCCCTATTAACGAGGTTTCGCAAATCTGGCGAACCACGAAGTACGAAATACGAAATTGGACTTAGGTTCCACGACGTAATGTATTTCAGGAGATGGTTGGTACCACAAATATCGCTTCCTGCAAGAGCGTCTTTTAGCGTATGACGTTAGACAGATAGAGTTACGGTGTGTATTAAACTTTGAAATTTATCTTTCGTTTGCACTTCGTAGATACGAAGTGGAAATTTAAAAATTCAGGATGCATCCTAACTCTCTTGATCTTACATAATATGCCAAAAGACGCATTTTGTTGTACCAACCATCTCCAGAAATACGGCCCTGGGAGTGAAGTTGACTTTCGTATTTCGTACTTCGTGTTTCGTCAGATTTGCGAAACCTCGCTATTCTCTAATCAGCTGTAAACACCAAAAACGAAGTGAAGGGAACATTACCTGCTATAGAAGTCGTCATCAGTTTGCTTCTCTCGAGCGGCGGTACCCAGTTCCTCATGATGCCATATATGGCTGGGAAACAAACACCCTGAAATCGTTTTACAATATTACAGAAAGAAATCTTTGGTGTCATGTTACAAGTTGAAGGCAACTTCGATATTGACGAACTTCTTCAAAGCTGCAGGTTCGAAGAGTTCACTTGTTGAGATCTTACCAAGGCCAGCCCCTGACATGTCCGAAGGAAGATCAGATAGTTCACGTTTTTCGTGGCACTGAGTGGGATAACTAGGGTAATGACTCCAGCGATGAAAGTCCCCACACCAAACACTATCCGACCACCGATACGATTGGCTAACCACCCTGGAAGGAAATAATGAACATGTGTTTGAGGAAGTAATATCGTCATCCGCGCTTAAAGTGCCACTGTATGCCTGATGTATGCCTCGGTATCCCTCCCCTGGCGGCGGAATTTGGAACCAACGGGATATTTAAGACTGGTGTCCTGTCCAACCCATACGCAGCCAGTGGTATGACCTAGGCTAGACTGATACTGTGTCGAAACCTTAGCTGACAAAAATGGCCGCCATCCTTTTCATCACTTGAGAAGTTCAACGCGCTGTTATAGCGTGACTAACCCTTCATCAAGTAAGGTACGATGCTTCAACTCATTCTTTTATGTGTGGCAACAGTTTCAATGCCTAATTGGTAACTTAGATCATTCGAATAGACAATTCTCGTATTAGCAGATCTGCGCACTTCTCCGCCAAAATCGCAAACACAACCTCGATCTGAAACCAGCTGACGTGACGCAATCCATGATTCAGCAATGGTCGACTCTGAAGCAACGTCGTCGAAGTCCCTGTGGTGGGGTTCTCTGCGTTACGTCATTCAGTTTCAGACCGAGGTTGTGGTTGCAATTTCGGCGGAAGTTCGCAGATCTTTCTCATTTACGTCAATTTAAGAATTGTCTATACATGTAGGTAGATTTGAACAGTCCTGTCGAGCATGCATTGAAACGTCCGGATAGAGTAGATCATGATCAACCTCGCCACCATGAATTTGCACTGTGAACATTGATCGCGTCTGTAAACCTATAAACGAGGTTGCCTAAGGGTCAAAGGTTACGTCGGCCGCCACGAGGAAGAAAACCTAATGCATGCAGTGGCGCTTTAATATAAATTTCGAGATAGGCTATGAAGGAATCGGCAACCACTTAGCAGATTCGTTGACATTGACTGGAATGAATACGGTAACCTACATGTAATTTGAGGAAGCTTAGAAATTATACGTCCTCATATTAACAAATAAACTTTATATTGTACAAGAATCTGTGTATCGTTATCCTATATGTGGATCAATCTCTCATTTAAGGAATGTAGCAAACATTTATGAGCTCGTATTTTCTGCTTTGATGGTGGGAACCACGCCTACTCATTAGGGAGGTTTAGAAATCAAACGATAAACGTAAACGTTAATGACAACGTTACTTTTGTACCGACAATGCAATATAATCTGGTGAAGGTGTAGTATGAAAAATAACGTTGTCGTAAAGTTTACGTTTATCGTTTGATTTCTAAACCTCCCTAATGCTCTGTCATGAACCTACCTCCCGGAATCTGGGTTATCACGTAACCGTAGAAAAAGGAGCTCAACACGTAACCTTGGAGGCGTGAGTTCCACTGGAAACCACCCTTGAATTAGAAAAGAAATGATGAAAACGCTGGTGTTTCGTTTAAAACTCGCCTATCAAACGATTTCCTTCGTCATCAGCGCCAAATTGCTCAAAAAACATAAAACCATTCAAAGGACACCACAAACCTTAAAGAGCAACGGTATCCGATCTCTCACCGGTATTTTGAATGCCGACGAGAGGGAGCCACCTAGCGACAGCAATAGAAAGTACAAAAAAACATTACAAAATGTACGTAGTACATCGGGTCCATTCGCCGACAACGTAGTTACTGTAGTCCCTTGGGTTGGAGAGTGGTGCTACTGGGTTCCTTTAATCGGGAAGCTCTACAGGACTAAAGTCCATCACTATTGGCTGTATACTACTATGCCCTTTAGGCGACACTCATTTTATCAGTTGGTTTACGGATTTTTCCCTGGAAACCCCTGACAGGAGGGCGGAAAATAAAAATAATTGTAATTATTTGATTATTTTTTATTAGATTTGTCAAAGCATGTACACATGTAACAGGAGGCTATAACAATAATACAAATGTACTTTGGAGCACTTCATGACACTCAATGTATGGGAACGGGAATGAATGTTGTTATTTTCATTGATTGGATAATCAGTTTGTGGGCAGCGGCAAAAAAATAATGCCATTTTCCAATAATTTTTATTTTCCAAAATCGGAAAAAACAAGTGCGGCGGATCCGTAAACCAATGAATAAAATAAGTGTCGCCTTAGATTTACTTTACCAATAGCATTAGTAAGCAAATGCACATATCTGTATTCGGCAACACATTAACTGGACATAGAATTCCAGCTATAGATACATGAAAAGCTCAATTTTTATCTAATTACGAAAAATAACTTGGGTCCATTAGTCATATGGGCCACAAGGGAGCTAACGACATCAGTAGTGGTAGCCATGAGTTTCAGTAGATGCATGTGTCAGTGGCATTTAGTTGGTTTGCTGTTAACGCCTGTTCTTGCGTTAGCTTGTAAATGAGGCAGAAGTGCATACACGTCATAGTGCCAAAACCCAAACAAATTTGAGATTCAGATGATTTATAGGTACTATTAAGTAATACTCATTTTTTAAGGAAAATCGCATTGAATACATACAATCAAGAATATATAAGTACCAAGAATATATAAGTACCAAGAATGTACAACTCAAAATATGTGCCAAAAGTGAGTTTACTAATTTGCCTCTGGTGACCCTGTAACTGAAGGGATCTTAATTTGTGAAGGATTATTGTGTAGAGAAGATCATTACGAACAAAATGACACCCCCGCAGTTATATGCACTCAGAAATAACCGAGCTACAGAGTAGTTTTGAATGGACCATATTTTCGACAAATTGATATCGTACTTGATCTCGGGGTCGGGCACTCTGACCTAAACAACAAATCCATGGTTTCACCAAAATCAAAAAAAATTTGTACGCCAGTAATATGTCTGTAACTTTACATAAGAATATTGCCGATATTCTAAATAATACAATTCAGTCAACAATCGTTAAATGTAAACATTGGTTATTTAATTAGAAAGCCTATGATTACCGTACGCCCTCTATTATCAGAAAAAGTAACTTAGTGCCCATCCGTTTGATTGATTACTAAGTTGTACATTCTTGGTACTTATACTTGTATATTCTTGATACAATCTGACGGGTTAGAACGTATATTGAATTGAACATTAGAAAGGCAAGAGGCTTATATGGCATTACATGGTTTTACATTACCATTACCATCATGTTTGAGTATCGAACGAAGATGAACATTCAGATGGCTTTGCCAATACCACAAGTAAATGCAGAATATAGATTCAGATGACTTTGCCAACACCATATGAGTATCAAACAAGTAAATGCAGAATACAAATTCAGATGACTTTGCCAATATCATATGAGTATCAAAAAACAAGTAAATGCAGAATACAAATTCAGATGACTTTGCCAATATCATATGAGTATCAAACAAGTAAATGCAGAATACAAATTCAGATGACTTTGCCAATATCATATGAGTATCAAACAAGTAAATGCAGAATACAAATTCAGATGACTTTGCCAATATCATATGAGTATCAAACAAGTAAATGCAGAATACAAATTCAGATGACTTTGCCAATATCATATGAGCATCAAACAAGTAAATGCAGAATACAGATTCAGATGACTTTGCCAATATCATATGAGTATCAAACAAGTAAATGCAGAATACAGATTCAGATGGCTTTGCTAATACCATGAGTATCAAACAAGTAAATGCAGAATATAGATTTGGATGGCTTTACCAATACCATTTGAGTATCAAATAAGTAAATGCAGAACTCAGATTCAGATGGCTTTGCCAACTATATTTTTGTGTATTGGACAAAAAAACACAAAGTACAGATGATTCAGAAGGCAGACTCAGGCGGCTTCGTAAGTCTGAAGTAAAAGCGTCTCTGCCCGAATTATATTCTGAAAGTCTGATGAAGTAAAAGAACCCAGTTTCTCACCTCGAGAGTCTCCGTGCCGTTGGCATCTTTGACAGTATGATTAGATGTCATTCCGACAATTGCTACACTCAGTACACTTCTTAGAATGCCCATGTTTGCTGCAAGTAAAGAATTTAAAAGAGGTGTAGGGTAGATTTGGAAGTACGGTCATGTACATGTAAATTCATCATCAGTGTACCGTCTCGTGCTGATCGCCAATTTTTATGGTTCCCGATCTTAGTGATCGGGAACCATATTGTTTTTGGTCATGGTGTCTGTGCGTGTATCTGTGTGCGTGCGTGCGTGCGTGCGTGCGTGTGTGCGTGCGTGTGTGTGTGTGTGTATCTGTGTGTGTGTCCGTCTGTCACGCCTCCATATCTTATCTCCTTCAACAGCTACAGCTCTGGTAATACATCCTACCCCTAGGTTTGTCAACATGGGCAATCCAATGAGCTAATCATTTTCAACATCAGATGCCTCCATCATGATGTAATCAACATATCAGACTTGATATTTTGTCCGCAGGCCCGTAGCAGCCCTCTGATGAGTGGAGGGGCCCTGGCAAGGCCGGACCCAGGATTGGCAGAAAGGGGGCGTAGCTCGACAGTGCGCTGAGCATGGAAAAGGAAGTGGGAAGCCAAAAGGGGGGGTCTGGGGGTCCTCCCCCCGAAAAATTTGACAATTTTAAGTGCTTTAGATGCATTTTCCTGGGATCTGAGAGCAAAAATATGGCCATATAAAATAGACATTGGGCCAAGGTATTTTTTGGCACAAAAAGTGGGGGAGGGGGGGCCCGGGACCCCCCGGCCCCCCCCCGGCTCCTACGGGCCTGGTCCGTCACGCTTTTATCTGATGGCATAACTTGGCTCCTTTAACACCTACCACAGTGGAAATAGGTTCTACCCTAAGGTTTTCATACCCTAGGAATCCAATGGACTGATTACTTTTGACCTGAGATGTTGGGGTCATGGTGATATCGATATCACTAATTTGATATTTTGAGATAACTTGCCTACCCACTACACAATACATGTACATCAAACAAAAAGCATAGTGTAGTAACAGCATGAATATATTAATCAGCATATTCAATGTTCGTTGATAGACGACTTATGTTTATACAGTAGGCCTATAGGCCTATATCAAAAATAGATAAGAGAGGAAATAGGTATGAGTGAGAAGACACTGCGAAAGGAGTGTAACAGTGAGATGATGGTGGATTCAGGAGGCACTTATCTATTTTTGCCTATATTCATAAACTTACTTAAGTTAAAGTGTGGTACATGTACTTATCTTTTGTGTTGAACAAAGGAGTGTCACACTTAGGCCCGGTTGCACCAGCTATGCTCAAAGTTAAGTTTGAGGTTGACCTCAACCAACTAAGTAATAATATGATTTGCCATAACAATTTGAGGTTGAGAACGACTTAGCTTGAGCACAAAGTCGACCTTAAAGGTGCTCTAGTTCGAATTGTAAACATTACGGTTTGTTTATTTACATGGTTGATTATAATAGTTATTTTTCCTCGGACAGGTGGCAGCACCGTGTATACCAAAACATTAATGTTATCTATTTTTATATCTATCTTGATAAATATTCTTGTAACTGAAATATATTTATGATTTTACGCTCAAAAACAAACAAAAAGTTGTGAAAGGTGAGATTTAATTCGATTTTATCTGATTTGTTAGTACCAAAAGTTGACAATAGGTGGCACACCGTAATGTTTACATTTCGAACTAGAGCACCTTTAAGTATGACTGGTGCAACCGGGCCATAGACTTACGTAGTTTCATGAATATGGGCCTTGGACTTCGTAACCAAAATGAAGAAGAGAAATCACCAATCTAGATCGAATGGTAGATCAAAAACGTGACAGATTTTTAAGTGGTTTCAATTCCTTGAAGACTTTTACAAATACATACCGCATCCCAGAAACATCATGAAGGAGACTATAATCCGCTTTGGAATCATCTGACAACACAACTTGGGTTTTTGCTCCGGTTCAACATTTTCAAAACGATCGTACGAAAGCGTCTTCTTTAGATATGTACTTTCAGTAAACTCTCCCATTGTGAGTTCGTCGCTATTTCACAGAGTTACCAACTCCCGAATTCTATCAAAGTGAGTTCAAGAACAATATGGTAAGAAATATGTTAAAGAGGGACACAAATTGGCAACGCAGGTTCCAGCGCGTGCACATCTCTGTCGGAGAACCAGTGGTCTGACGATGCCAACTTCCTTGCCAGGGATGTACCAGCAACGGAATGATCCGCACCGGTACAATTGTAGGCTGATGCGTTGACGAGAAGTTACCGAATGTCGCCGAGCTTTTCCGATAATCGTGCAACTGGCCTCCTTGCTAAGTGGAGTTTGAGCGTATGTATGTACGCGAGCATGAAGTTAACATACTAAAATGTTCTTTCCACCAAATGGGCCAATAGGCTTTGCCCTGTGTCGCCATCTTGGTGATTACAAATTCCCATCGTGTTGATTGGGCCAATTACTTTAAGAACAACGAATGAAAAACAAGCGCGTCCTGATTGTGGACTGTTAGAACTTCTATCAAAGTTATCAAAACAATTTTCTTTTTCCATTTTGTGGATGAGAAATGAACTTACATGTGCACGTTGATGTACTGCCGACCTAGGCCTATACCCCAAAGGAAAGTGTATTCAGGCTCGAAGAACAAATATTCTGGGCACCATGGACCCATTCTCCATTGAACACATTTCAAACCCATGTGTTCAGGTAGTGGACAAAATCATGAGTCTCTGGAGCCCATTCGTTTTTACAGTGTGATAGCCTGGTGGTTATCACGTCAATAGCAAGCGGCAGGTCCCGGCTCGAATCCAGCCTGGGCCATATGGGATTTCATTCCCGGCTCTTATCAGTCCGCCGCATGGGACAGAAAGCCGTGGTGCCTTGTACTTTGTATCTTTGCAAGGGCAAGTAAAGACCCCATCCACAGGTGCTTGTCCACAGAACTTCATGTACATAATGTACAGACCAGATACGCTTACTAAAGGAAGATTATTCAAACGGCACATACATTTTCATCATCAAAGTACTCCATCCACGATTGGAATTTTTTCACAGAAATCGCTCATAGGGTTCTTCAAATACTTATTAATCGTCACGATACATCCATTTGAAAAAAAAATCACTTTCACGTTTTTCACAAGTGTTATAAATCTGACGGTAAACAGGTCCATCGCCAGCTGTTTCCGAGTGATTCCGACATGTCCGAGGATTGCCAATATGCAAATTAGCTACCGATGGACCTGTTTGCCGTCAGATTTGTAACTTGCGTTTTAAACTTGTGAAAAAAGTGATTTAAAGTGATTTTTTTTTTCAAATGGATGTATCGTGACGATTAATAAGTATTTGAAGAACCCTATGAGTGATTTCGTGTGAAAAAAGTCCAATCGTGGATGGAGTACTTTGATGATAAAAATGTGTGTGCCGTTTGAATAATCTTCCTTTAGTAAGTGTACATGTATATGGTCTGTACATTATGTACACGAAGTTCTGTGGACAAGCACCTGTGATCCAAGTGAGGAACATGAGTAGCTTGTGATGGTCTCCTCCGTACTTACCAGGGCCAATAATGCTATAGCGTCTGCCCTGACGGAAAAATGAAATGAAATGAAAAATAGTGGCCTGAGTCGGGTGTTAATGGTTAATGCCGTTGCTACTGGTTGTTGCTTGTTTTCCACTAACATTCACATTTTGATCACATTCATGTACATGTACACGTACACGTACTGTACATGTACGTTTGCAGGATAAAACTGCGAGGAATTCGTATATGTGTGTCCATCAGCTGTCCCTTGATGCCAACTAATGACTGGACATGCAAATTCAGTGAATTAAACATTGGGTAATGATGGATGAGTCAGCTAACTCCCTAGCTTCCTTCTCCCAATCCGCTCTCTGGTTTTCGTTCTCAGTGATGCCCAATTCGCTGCAATAGATTATAAAATGAGAAATACTGAAATGAGAAATAGGCTACTGCTGTAAATGTGGGTGGATACAGCGAGAATCATCCTGCTAAGAACATTTCCTCCTTTAACGCCGCACAGTATAGACGAATGGGTTATAATCGGCGAGCATAGTCTCGGTCACCCAGCCGCTGTTTCGAATCTGGGAATCCGTATTGCAGTACTGTGGAACGAAACGGCTGGCTGCGCAAGACTACACGCAGCGTTGGGGATTCCCCGAACCTCGATACAGGATAATGCTATAATGTGTGGTTCTATACATTACGCACGCCTGTAAACGAGGTTGCACTAAAATTCGGCCGAACTGGAAGTGATTAGCTGTGCATGCTGTGCGGCTTTAAGCTGATTCATGGAATGTTACCACGCAGACGAAGCAATAGGAGCTGTCAGTGAGTTGACCAATAGGTGTCACTACGGTCCAATTCAATGCATACAGCGGACCCATTCATTCTTCATCGAGCACCAATCAAGTGGATTTCCCTGTGTATTGTTCCGCTGGAACTTTGCTGCCATCTTTTGGCAATACGCGCGGCTGACTGCTCCTATAATGTATCCTGGCGATGCTACATGTATATATTGGTAAGTTTTAGAAAAAAATCATAAAACTAAGCTGGCTAAGAAAAAACTGACTCGTCAAACTCGCTGGACAGCAACCGTGTCTGCCTTTTTACTCCTCTCGCCATCAATCATAAAGTCACCGAAGGGACTGAAGAAGCAATTCAATTTTCGCCACAGGTCACGGTTGGTTCTCGACCAGAATTGATCTGAACTTGAGGGCAGATACTGGCGGTGTTAATTGATTGGGGAATTCAGGGTTACTGTCAGTTGTGATATAATTGATACCAGGGTCCATCGGTCTCCATACCCGAGGAAATAAGGTGCAAATTACCTGTGCAGGGCCGTAGCTAGCTTTTTTGTAGGAAGCATTTTGCTTTTGTTGGAGGGGATAACACTGCACATGAAAAATGCATTTTNAGCTCGCTACGGCCACGCTGTGCATTGTTTCATGGTAGGCCTACATGTAATTTTCGGCAATAGTACACAGAAATTAGGGAGGTTTCGCAAATCTGACGAAACACGAAGCACGAAATACGAAATTCAACTTCATTTCCAGGAACTAATGCATTTCTGGAGATGGTTGGTACCACAATGTCCCTGTTGCCAGTGCGTCTTTTAGCATTTCAAAGACCAAGAGAGTTATGGTGCGTCTTGAATTTTTAGATTTCCACTTCGTATCTACGGAGTGGAAACGAAAGATAAATTTCAAAGTTTAATATACACAGTAACTCTATTGGTCTAACGTCATACGCTAAAGACGCACTGGCAGCGGGCGATATTTGTGATACCAACCATCTCCTGAAATACATGTACATTACGTCATGGAAATGAAGTCCAATTTCCTATTTCGTACTTCGTGTTTCGTCAGATTTGCGAAACCTCACGAATCGAACGATATCATTTGGTGATTGATGAATTCTGTTCCATTCAAAAGCTTGGGACGGAGCGGCGGCGGTCTTCGAAAAAACGCGGTCAGGCATGTTCTAGCGATATTGCATGCGACAGCCACACGATTTATGAGCAATTAGCTTTACATTTCATTGGTCGGCCATTTGCGATCACCTATTAAGGTAAGTTAACAAAACCAAAGTTCAGGCAAGAAATCAAACCACGTTCTAAAAACAAATAATCCAATCAGAATCTGGCTTCCCAACGGAATGAAAATAGCTAGACACAAGTCGATGATATGATTAGTGTCATGGCCAACATACTTGATAATGGAATGACTTTTGTTTATGGATGTTTAGATGTGGCCCAGCAGGGACCAATTCTCTTAGTAACGGGAATTTCGGTTAAATAACCGTGACTCTTTCATCAAGGACGGTATCGATGCGAATCAGATATACATCGTGTTTTGCTCCAAAAACGAAATGCTTTGTTGAGGTGTCTGCAGACCAGTACCAACGGTAGTAGTTTCTGTGATCAAAATACCTACCTCGCTTATTATGAGATTTGTTACTTGCTATATACAATTATTCACAAAAAATCTGTAAATATTTTGGCATTAAACAAAGAATGTTAGCCAATAACTTGGGTTTATTTTTCGGCCAAGATTCCTACGCTGTGATGAGGTCGCGGACGTACACCTCGGCCAAATTTGGCCGATGTGATGCGTTCCACAGCTACACAGGTCTGTGCATAAAACCGGTGACAGACTGGCGCGTAAGCAACGCGTCCTGCAGGCGTTCCGCCAATCAGATCCTTCGGTCGGTGATTCGATCCGTGTTACCGCCTCACTGATTGGTTAAAGGCTTCCCGACGTGCTGCTTACGCGCTAGTCTGTCACCGCCTTAATCAGTCTCGCGCAGCCTGTGTGGACACAATGTGGACAGAGTCGACCGTATCATTTCACATCGCGTTCATCCCCCTCTGAAAAGCTGGTGACGCGATCCCCATTGACGGATGGATCCTTCGGTCCGGGATCTTCGGGATGGGCACGAGGAAGATTGCATGAGCTCTTCCAAACATGCTAAGTGTTCACTCGGGACATTACCAAATCACCAGTTGATAACATGATCCGAGATAAAAGCTATCTGTCTGGTTTGATTACTCGAACCATTCCAACGAGACCCAACTCTCATTTCATTATGGCAGGCAAATCAATTGCCGCCTCGTGTCCGGGAAAGTGCAATCGAAAATGAAGGCAGATGCTTTTGGGTGCACGGTGTGGACGAATGAGTTTACCAGTTACGAATACTATACGATAAGACCGTTCTAGCACCGTACTTCGTCGTCACTGCTGCACATGCCCTATTGTTCACTGACTGCCTTACAATAGATCTGCGTGAACGCAAAGTTGCGAAGGCTTCATAAATATGGCCCCTGGTCGGCAACTTCTGTGGCGGTTGCCGGTGTAACGTTTTTGAGTGTTCCCCACCTGTGAGTGTTCACCAACTATTGTCTAGCGGAATAAGCTACGACATGGCTATAGGGAGGGGACACACAGAGAAACGTGTCGATCTATCTGCCAGCGTTTCCAAAACAATAAAGGGAAACACTGACATACGGAAACAATTGACAGATGTTACAACTGTCCTAGCTCACTTCACCATTCACCACTCAGTGGTTTTGTGGCCATCACGAGCAATTTTCATGGTGAGAAATCAAGCCGTTTGATTTTTGGCAACTCGTGGTCACTAAAGAGTTTCCTTGCTGAGTGGTCGTTGCCGACAACCGCACATTTGGCCATTTTTGTGGCGACCACGAAAATTACCTTTATGCCAGCACCGAAAGTGCTACCATATACCGCTCAAGTGGAGGGATAGAAGGTCGACAGCGGAGATCATTATGGAGCCCTGTGCTGAGAGGATGGAACCGTTGTTGTTATTGTTTTGATTAGCGCACAGCGCCGTCTGTTAATCAGCGGTGACACTACGCTATGGCACAGGCCCTGGAGGGCTATCAGTGAGTTTAGAACACGAATCAAACCAAAGAACATTTATTTAGTTTGTAAAAAACACACCCCGAGCTCACGAATTCGTGAGCTCGGGGTGAGTTTTTAGCTACGTGTTGTGTTTTGGATACCTTTGGTGAGGTACGTGTTCTAAACTCACTGATAGCTCTCCAGGGGCCTGTGCCATAGCGTAGTGTCATCGTTGATTAACAGACGGCGCTGTGCGCTAATTAACACAAAAACAACAAGTGCCCGCCGGCCAATATCTTTCGGATGTCTCCCTTTAATGAGTTCGTATACGATTATTATGAGGTCCAGTCTGTACACACTAGAGAGGTTTAGAAATCAAACGATAAACGTAAACTTTACGACAACGTTATTTTTCATACTACACATTACCCAGATTTTACATTGCATTTTCGGTACAAAAATAACGTTGTCCTTAACGTTTACGTTTATCGTTTGACTTCGAAACCTCCCTATTCACCCAACCTTGCCGTACGTTTTCTACACCATGAAAGGCGTAAGCAAACATTATGCAACACCATTTCCTTCAATGAGGGGTTTTTCAACGACAGGCCTACTCGCCGCCCGAACAATGATAGATTTATTTCGGAATTGCCACGGGCCGCTTGTCATATCCAGTAGGCCTAGTTTTCAATAGAATTCCACGGTGGAAAGGGCGGTGGAATCGATCGTACGTCTCAGTTTCCTTGAAAAGTAAATCGATCCCTTTCCTTGCCCCCTTTCAGTCACGTGAGATATTACGTACATGTACCCTTTGCTTTGCGTGCGGGCGTGGTTGACACAGACGTCACTGCCAGACCTGTTTTTCTCGCGTACGGACATACACGGCAGGCAGCTTTCTTCAGAAAACAGAACTGAATATAGCCAAAGGAAAAGGTAGGGCTGAACTGAATCATTCATAAATTCATTTTTCTCACATCTTTCGCTTTCTGTCGAATTGCTTTACGTTTTGTACTGTTCAGGAGTTGATAAAACCTTCAGGCGTCCTTGCAGGGGCGTCGCCTGGGGGTGGGGGTGGGGGTGGGGTGCACTGGGTGCACGTGCACCTCCCCACAGCAGTAAGAGAGTCCCGCTCTCGGCAAGCAGAACGAAATCAACCTTTTACTCGTGGAAATTTTGGCTAAGATCGAATACACTGAAGTCACGTCTCAGAGCATAGATTCCAAAATTTTCTGGGGAGGCCTCCACCCCTCTCCGGACTGGGAGCACACCTTTGTGAATCTGCAGCATACTGTGAAATTTCATGCCTACGCTAGCTGCAGGAGGAGTTCCACTTTCACAAAAATGTGCACCTCCCCAAGCTCAGACCAGCCTACGCCCTTGGAACACTCGCACCGGTCGGGTCCCGTCGTATGGGCTCATTCCTCCCCGATCGCTACCGTCACGATAGGCCATGGCCAATCTTTCACGAACATCACCGACATTTACTCCCTCTCGGCAGTGAATGAAAACCTCTCATTTTGTCTTTCAGTAAGATGTTGATCCTTCTTTTAGGAGCAGCTCTGCTCTCCTCCGCCCATGGGATCCTTGGTAAGACGATTTTTGCATTTAAATTTGTACATGTAGGCTCAATATAGTCATTCTTCAGCGGGTAATGACATCCTCGCACCAGGTCAAAACGTAGACCGAAAACTCCAGTCTCCGAACATAACATCATAGTTATGATTCTACGACCGGATTCAACCTATACAACTCCTATGGGGACTAGTGTAAACGAAAATTTGCATATCAATAGGGCAAACACGCGGCACTTTTATTGCGAATATCTCGAAAACCTACAGCGAAAATTGCTTTTAATACCAAATATTTGTAATGTTCATATAAAACAGTAGGTGACTGGACCATTTTGATTGTAATCTGACCAGAACACATAGGTTTAATTGCTTTTTTTCGATGCGATGTTGCATCGCGCCGAACTTGGCTGCCATAATGTTTTGATGACGTCACTTTCGGCGTTTGCCTCTTCTGTCATCGGAAATCGCCGAGTGTTTCCGATTGCTCAAACGCGCCTTCTGCGCATGCGCAATGGTGAAAGTTTATTCCTCCAAGGGCGAAGAAACATCCGATAATTCCGACCTTTCGAACCTTCAACTCCCAAGTGACCTTTCGCTCCGGAAGTCAACAAACCAATGTACAGTACGATGTACAGGGATATGGCGGCGTGTTTTCACTGTCCTTCAAACTTCGGATTTTAAACGCTTTGGAAGTGGTCAGATTTTTTGGGCAACGGTAGGAGTGTCATCTAGAATATTGAAACTTCATGATAGGATACTTTTTAAATGCTGTCCTGCTTCCAGAGCTTCACCAGCAGTGAAAACATTTCGCCCTTCTCAGACGGGAGAATTTCCTCCACACAACATGGAGTGCTGAATCACGACGTAGAATATCCCAAATATTCGAAGTCGTGAATTTCATGACTAGTCAAAACGTGAATCATGTAGGCCTACGTACCGGCGTACACCTACATGTACATCGTGTGCATTTTGACATGGGGCGTGGATATTGTTATTACCCGCTGAAGGCTTTCGAAAGGGGCATATGTGTCCAAACAATAGGGCAAAGTTTTAAAGCCGTGATAAGAGTGCATATTTTCTTGGTTCTTTTCTTGCGTATTATGGTCATTACGTAACGGATCGTATTTTTGATAACGGACCCCATTGCGAAACTCCGCGGAGGGGAAAATGTACGTGCATGCACCGTACATTGGATCACGAATGCACACCCCTCGTCGACATTCACAAGAGGTGATTTTTCTGCACCTGAACAATAGATAGATTAACAGGACACTTTAAACCTTCTGTTGTTCAGTTGAAGAAAAATGAAGAAATCTTCAAAAATTGATCGATGACACCCAATTTTTTTCACACATTTCTGAATGAATTGTCCCTCATAACATGTCTGCCAAATTTCAAGCGTTTCTGGCAGTTATTTCTGCAATTTCTGGCAAAACTTAATGCATTTTCCCATTTGTTTTTACCCTCGGCGGCGAAATCATGGCCGACTTTCGAAAGGTGTCTATTCCCAGCGAGCCATGTCTGTGGGTGCTACCTCATCGCTGAGAGTTTTGTCTGCGATTCAGCTCACGGACATGATTTCCAAACTTGCAGGCATGAATTTTGTTTGCTCAGCTTCCCAAAACAAATGTTATCTAAAATTTGTCTGTAGGCCTATGCTGCCAGCTGTAGACATCCTGCGAAAGTCGGCCATGACAGCTCAGAAGGGGTAAACAAACCTTGGCCTAGTGCATTTGTACAGTTCACTCCTGTGCTTACGGTCTGTACATTGCACTGGGCCCAGGTTTGTTTACCCCTTCTGACCTGTCATGGCCGACTTTAAGGATGTGAGGTGGGATTGCAAGGTGGGCCAAATAATGACACGTCTTTTATACTTTTACAGTTGGTGATGCCTGTACGAACCATACGTTTTGCAATTACGATGGATCAAACCCGATCGCTTTCGCCTTCTGCGACAGCTACAACAACACGTGTCAGTGTACCTCTCTTTACTACGGTCTGCAGGGGGATTCGGAATGCAAAATGGGTAAGTAGTCCTTGAGGAAGAAAGGGGCTGGAACCTTATTCAAGAAGCTGTCGTATTAAAGGAGCACCGTTGCCACTTTTTCTCGACAGCCGGCGCCACCGCGCCACTCTCCAACCCAAGGGTCTGACTACGTCTCGGCGAATGACCCGATTTACTGCGTACACTTTGTAATGCATTTTTGTAATTCGTCTTACTGCCGCTAGGTGGCTCCCTCTACGTCGGCAGTCAAATAACGCATTTGAGATCCAACCGTGCTCCTTTACGTATAATTCACCCTAGAGCCTAGCACACGTCACCGGACACGTCACCACTTTCGTTGATGCTCATACAGGCAATTTTCCAATCGGCTTCGACTCGGACGCTTTCGGCAATCTTCGAGCCGCCATTCAAAGCATCCCGTCATATAGCGGATTTTTATTGAAATCGTTGCAATGTAACATCGCCATGAGCAGGGCGCCGCCATGTTTGTTGTCAATCACTATCCATTTCCATGGTTTCCGCAAGTAGTGCGGTCTCGATCAGTATGGCGGCGCCCTTCATACGTCAGAGTTACGATGCTGGTACAAATCGTTCTCTGAGGTTCAGATTGGCAGTTTTCGTGGTCGTCGCCACGAAAATGCTAATTAGGGTCTGGCGTCACGTGAAGAACCTCTATGCACCGATTCGCCCAAGTTCGTCTTGAGACCCTGAACAATCGCTGCATTTGGCACTCGGCCCTTGTTTCAATATGGATGGTCTTCAGGACAGGGAAGCCATTCTTATTCTCCGCGTTTTTTCTTGCAGCAAAAGTTGGCGACGCCTGCATCGACGATGCCTACTGCAGCACTGCTTGTGGCCGTGCTCAATGTACTGGTGGCGTGTGCACTTGTCGCACCGGGACGTATAAGGCAGATGGAACACTGGGCAGAGTGATCTGTCTCCCAAGTGAGTCGGCCAGCATTATACACCCTTCCTAAAATTTTGCTACCCCCTATTTGCAATCCAGCTGTGCATCATTTTTTCCCATTTATTCTTTCAGCCACAATAGGTACACCATGTGACCCTGACAACGGTGGAAATACGTTCTGCCAGTCAGGAATCACGAATTCGGAATGTAGCACCCATTCAGACACTTGTGAATGTCAAAGCGGAGATACGTTCGTGCCGAGTGAACAACTTTGTCATCCGGAAAGTTTCGAGGCCTCCTGTTCCGTTTGTCGAGCGAGCGGTGGGAACTGTTACGACAAAGAGAACGACAATGTACCGTCGGGATGCGCGTGCACGGGGGCCATGGACACTAGCGGCGTCGATGAAGCTGGCAGTCTTGTTCAGGGTTGTGACGTAGGTTTAGGTATGGCCTTTCTACTATCCACGACGGCCGGAGGTCTTGGGTAGACTTGTCCACCCAGTGGTGGCCGTCGTCTTGGCCAACGCAGTTTTGAATTACAAGGAATTACATGTACATGTAGCTAGCAGTCATGGCAGTTGCGTAAATACGTACTTAGTCGGAAGTACATGTAATTCCTCAATGTGAGTAGTGTATTCAAGATGGCGGTGTTCGATTATCTATTCGGACATGAGCAATAAGCTTTTAACGGACAAAAGGAGATTTGCCTAATGAACATTTCTTTCCTATTCTAACGCCTGTACTCTTTCTGTATATAGCCGAAATTGGTGATTACTGCGACGAGGAGGGCTACCCGGTGAAGTGCCGCCCAGAGAACTCCGTCTGTGCGCACGCAGGTGAACTGAGCTCTCGACATCAGTGCGAATGTGGGCCAGGATACTTCGCTGTCGTTTCCAAGTACAACTACGACATCTACTCTTGTTGTAAGTTGGCTTGGATCAGTTTAGTTCGATCTTCCCGAGGACACCGATGTTTCAGAGTCACATTCTGTAGATCACTAGGCCTAGTTACCGAGGTTGCTGAATGAGACTTTCTCGTCTCCATAAAGTACTCTTATACTAGCGTCCCACTGGCGAATTTTGGCCTGCGACAAGGGACGAATGGAAAAATCGTAGCTCTTCGTATACTGTCTTCTATGTTCGCAGTGATTCTCTGGCTCCGTGATCCTATGCGAAACACATTATCGCAGCTTGTCGAGGGAATGTCGCAGACTTCAGATTCGCCCCTTGTTGTGGGAAAATGTCGCCAGTGGGACACTAGTATTTGGCCCGTATTTTAGAATGCTCCTCAACGTAAAGGAGTTCCTCAAGGCTATTGTTCTCAACAGGAGAACAATAGCCTTGAGGAACTCCTTTACGTTGAGGAGCATTCTAAAATACAGGCCTCAGTCAAACATGGATGCAGGCCTAAAGGCGCCGCTCCACGTGAGTTTTTTGTCGAAAGTTTGCTGTCAGATAGTCAATTGTTGCTCCCAGACAGCAACAATTGCTGTCATAGAGTACTGTGTGACAGCAATTATTGCTGTCTGAGAGCAATAATTGACTATCTGACAGCAAACTTTCGATAGAAACCTGCCACGTGGAGCGGCGCCTTTAGGCCCTGTTTATACAGAAATCGCAGCGACGCGATGCGCAGCGGATAAATGATCGCTTCCAATACAATTCCATCAGGACACGCCGCGCACTGTCTTTGGTTTCCTCGTTTCCTTTTTGATTGCGAAATCTACTTCTTTTCAGGCCGCTCGCTTTCCAAGCAGACCGACCCCAACTGTGAATGGTGCGAAAAGAACGGTGGAATCTGTTTCGACATCAACGATGATGACATACGCGATGGTTGCATGTGTCCAGCGTCTAGAAGCAACAGCGATGAATCCATGAGCGACCCCAGGAAGGACTGTGATGTTTTGCATTGTAAGGACGATTAAAGGCGCTATTCCTTCCCTACCCTGCGCTAAACATCATAGCGTTGCCGGGGTGCGCACATCGACCTGTTTGAGCAACTGATCAGTTGCTGCTGTTTCAAGCCAGTCGCCCACCGTTGCCGGAAACGCCATTGCCGGTAGTTGCTTCCGGTCGCAAGGTCGATCTGCTCTCGGCTTAAAAGTGTGACACTTATCCTTTGTTCAACACAAAAGATAAGTGTCACACTTTGACTTAAGTATGTTTATGAATATGGACCCAAGACTTCAGTTCTAAGATATCAACAGCCTGGTGTGTGGTCAGTAATGCCAACCATCACCAACAGGCAATGCCAGACCTCTGTGATCTTACAACTGCGATTATGTTGTACATCATGTAACAGTGTATTTCTGAATTAGTGTTACCAGTGTATTTCTGTTTCGACCACATTTTATGCAAATCCCTTTCTTCTGCAGTAACAATTGACTGTCAAACAACCACAATGTCGGTTTGTTACACTCCACACAACACCACGTACTACCCCAACATAACATACCAGTTGGAGGCAAAGGAAGCGTTCATATACTTAAAAAACCGCCATGGAGTTGATCCGTGCATATTTAAGAAGGATAGCGGGACCGGTGACTGGTGTTTGGATCTACAAATTACAAATAACGAAACAATTGCGTGTGGTACCACAGTCGCGTACCCAGAGGTAGGATGCTGCGTTAGGTATTCAGGGGCGTAGCTGGAGGGGGCAGGGGCCCAAATGCCGGCACGACAAAATGAGTCGGAATGCGCACAAAGAAGACATGTCCAAGGTGACACCAACGGTTCGCTGATTTCAGGATTGTCTGCCCATTGTGAAATTTGACTTCGTCGATTTCTGTGGTTGTTGTCTGGTTCCACCTTCTGTCTTCTTCTGTACGACTTCCGGCTCATTTTGCTGTGCCGGTGTGACAGGGATCAATGTCCCCCTGGAATCAAAGTCCGGTCTTATTGTTCAGCGAGGGATTATAATATATGGCTGTGGAGACCATGGCCATTTGAATATACCCTTACAATAGCGGGCTATTGTTTGGCGGACTTGCATTCCTAGGACGTTGATTCCTGTCGCACCTGGTCACACATATACCCTGGAAACACATTCGAGAGGGTTTCCTTAGAACAAAACCTGATACATTATATTAGTCACTGGAGGAGGAATTCCATTTCTCGTCGTCTTCCATTCTTTTTCAGCAAGACATAGTCCGCTATGAAAATTGGATGGTGATACAGATGGAGAAAACAGCACGAAGTCGTGGGGATCTTCTGTTTCATTTTTACTGTTCGTATGATATGCTTGTCAAGACGGTGACTGCGTTTGGCACAGAAATTGTCAGGTAAGAATCTTTCAAATGAAGCTTCCCACAGTTAGAAGTTAGGTTGTACTAAGGTGAGGTATAGGCCCACGCGTAGGTCTACAGGTACGGATGCCCCTGCCGTGGTCCCCCTACCATCTGCATGTGCACGACAACTTTACAGCGGACGTTAGGATGGCGAAGGGCCATGTACGAAACGCAAGAATAAAGCTTCTGTTTTCATCATACTGAGATGCCAGGAAATCGCATCTAGGCCTACCGCCTTCTAGATTTCAAAATTTTCTGGGGAGGACCCCAGACCCCCGTCGGTGCGGGCATCTTCGGCGCCCGCCTGCAACGACAGACTGCCCTCGGCGGCCCTGACCCCCCTCTGCCAAAAATCCTGGATCCGCGCCTGCAGGAGGGCTACCCACAGCAGTTGTCGGCAGTCGGTTCAATCCCTATCTCCTTGTTTCAACATCAGATCAATGCTTTCAGCTACGATGCCATCGCATCGGAAGGAAAAGAGATCCATCCGGAACTAGTGCTGAGGATCTATGACGAGTTTCATCGCGATGCATCAAAACACGGCCTCCGGGTCGGCCAACCAGCCCGCCTTGAGGTTGAGATGACCAACAATAAGAACGTCTATACCAATATACGCCCAGAGGTTTGCGTTGCTTCGAGTAGGCCTCAGTTAATCGACCCACGCAGCAAAACTGTTCTAATTTTATTCAACAGGTAAGTCGTATTTTGCGATTAAAACTTGTGTTTTTTTGCGATTAAAACTTGGTTTTTCCTTCGGCTTTGTCGTGGACCCATTTTGGTTCCTGAAGCCGCCGCTAGGGCTAGAAGGCTTCGGTATTGTATTCGGCTTGTGTCCGAGGTGAAATGCGCCGCCCAGTGGACAGATAAGCAGTTCGCCTCAGGTCGTTCCGAATGCCAAGTTACATGTACCATGGAGGTATACCTCCATGCATGTACGCACGATTCACTCACTTACCACGAAGAAGGGAGTGTTGTTGGCAAGACCACATTCATACACTTGTCAGGGTTTTCTGGTTGTTGCCCCTCAAAGGTTCTCTTAGGGCCTACTTCACAGAGAAACTACACAGGAGGTAAATTCTAACTGAATTCCTACTGTTTTTCAGCTGCACTTTCGAAGGGTCGCCGTTGGGTACCAGAAACAGGTTTACGACTGATCTCTCCAACACCATGGTGACAACGACGGATCTGTTCCCCATGTTTCAATTCGAGGACTCCGACTTTGTCTTTTTTCACTGTGCGGTCAAAGTTTGCCGAGTAGCATCGGATTGTCAGAAGGTAAGTGGTGTGGAAGGAATTGTCGTCCTAGGAATGCATGTCCGAGTCACAATAGCCTGCTTTATTAAGGTTTTATTCGAATGGTCATGGTTTCCATTGGCATATACATGTAATTTAAAGCTGAACTGCATGAACGAAAAGCCCCCATGCGACGAGCAAGAGAATTGCTAACGCCCTGGAAACACCTCAGACGAAGGTTCAGAACATGAATGATAGACCCCACGATGCCAGGAGGGCGCCACCTTATTTGTCTTCGAGCTGTCAAGGTGTCAACATCGTGTGGTGAGCTCATGCTGAACACTTTCTTTGAAAGAAAAATTTTTGACCCACCTGGGAATCGAACCCATGCCCTGTTATCCTTGTTCCACCGTCTTCCTCATTCGGCCACCGAACTTGTTGGTAGGCTTCCCATGTTTTCTCGTATTCGTTGTATTATTACGTAAGTCGAAGGCCTACGTCTTTGACAAACATAAATCGTGTCCTTGTCAGCTGGCTCGTTGGCCGAGTGGACAGAGTGGTGGATTACAATCAGAAGGTCGACGGTTCCAATCCCGTCTAAATGACTACAATTTTTTTCTTTGAGTAGTGTAAAGGGCGGCGCACACGAGCGCCAATTTTGACCGATTTGTCGGCCGACTTGGCTTCCGACCGCCAAAGCGACAAGATTTGGCGCTTCTGATTGGCTGATGTCTAGTCGCACCACAGTATCGTCGGCGGTCGCCCAGATTTAGTCGCTCGTGTGCGCCGCCCTTAAGAGGTACATGTATCCGGAGATGTTGACAGCTCTGTTGCCCGAAGACAAATAAAGTGGCGCCCTCCTGGCCTCGTTGGGTCTATCATGTTCTAAGCCTTCGTTTGAGGTGTTTGCAGTTCTCTTGCTCGTCGCATGGGGGCTTTTTGTTCATGTAGTTCAGCTTTAATAACTCGTTGAACAATGAATCCGGACATAGGTTCCTGCCACACCTGAACATGTCCGTCCTGATTTCTTGAGAGGACGGCTTATCTTTTACCGGCCATTGCCTCTAGAACCTTCTTCCCCCATTGGACTTGACATTGGTGTATGTTTTTACCGCTTGCAGGTTAATTGCACTGGGATATCAGTTCGCCGAAAGAGGGCGTTAGTTGACGATAGTGCTGGCAGTGAGTCCATTGGCAGAGTTCGGCGAGAAGCACCCAAGAATGATGTCCTGGAATCACTCCAAAGTGCACCGATCCGCATCGCAGCCGAAGACAGCGCATTCCAGGAGGATCCAGACAATAACATTCCCCCTTCACAGACACAGCGACCACGTAAGTCATTCATTCTTATATAGGGCCGTTTAGACGACAAGCCAACAAAAACACATTCAGATTCGATCCGATCAACCCACATTCTGGACCGGATGTGTTCCACGTTTTTGGCAGCGTACACACGCATGTTAATCTGGTCACATTCCGACTTAAAATTAGGCTACCCTTGTGGAACTCTCCACAGCGAGTGCGGTCAGTGGAGAAAGAAAACCACATCAATGCGCATGCGCACAGGTAGGATGAATCCGGATTTGGGTCTCATTTGCGTTTAGACGAGCAATTTTAATCTGGTCGTATGTGGTTCATTGTGGTCCAATGCGGTCGTTTGTGGATTCGGGACCAGCAAAATCTGTGGCCCATTTCAAATCCCCATTAAACCAGATTAGACCGCATTGGGTAACGTTTACACGCAAGAGTTTTGAACCACAATCAGATTCGATCGGATTGCATGTGGATTTTTGCCTGTCGTCTAAACGGCCCTAGTATGTACTCGCACATAACATCCTAAAGCTGCGTTTACCAGACATCCGGAATGCGGTATCCCCGGCGGAAGTGATATGTTGTATGCGAAAACACACTGCATTTTCCGCTTCCGCGTTCCGCAATCCGCGTGTCAGCTAAATGTAGCTTAGGCTGCTTTTCCACGAGACGTTTGCGGGCGCGGAATAGGAGGCGGGCGCGGGTGGAAAAAAATCGAACCAACGTATTTCCCATTAGCTGTTTCACCCGCACCCGCTCCCGCCACCGAAACCGCGTCCGCAAACGTCTCGTGGAAAAGCAGCCTTAAAGCTGCTTTTCCACGAGGCGTTTGCGGGCGCGGAAGGGGAGTCGGGCGCGGGTGCGAGTGAAATAGCTAAAGGGAAATACGTTGGATCGATTTTTCCACCCGCGCCCGCAAACGCCTCGTGGAAACACGGTCTAAGCCGGACAATACCGCCTCCATGGGATGACTTAAAACAGCCGTACACAATGCGCCACCATCTTTGTTGGAAAGGTCTAAACGGCACTAAAATGGTGCAGTTGTTTCATTTTCAGGCATTCTTAAAGGGCCATTGATCATCGGTGGAGCTGGGGGCGCCGTATCAGTTATTATTATCATAATTGGCGTTCTCATCAATAGATTCAAACTCAAGGAACACCAATCAGAAAAGTCGACACCGAGCACCATCGCCCAATCAAAAACGTCAACACATATTGGCAGTGTCGTCTAATTCCTCTTCTACAACGTTAAAGAAATGTCGTCTCTTATCTATTGTTGATTCTGAGTATAGAGTTTATTACATTGTTATTAGCACCATCTTAGCACCATATGAGCATATTAGCACCATATTAGCATTATTACCATATAAGCACCATCGCCGAAATTATTCCTGTTCTACAACGTTAAGTAGTGTCCTCTCTAAATATTGTTGATTCTAGGCCTACATTATGCCTGCTGAATAGTTTGGAAATCATGTTAATTGTTAGTGTATAGTGTATCTCTAAAGTTGCCTATCTAAGGCGCCGCTCCACGTGACAGTTTTCTATCGAAAGTTTGCAGTCAGAAGTCAATTATTGCTCTCAGACAGCAATAATTGCTGTCATACAGTAATTACTGTATGACAGCAATTACTGCTGTCTGAGAGCAATAATTGACTATCTGACAGCAAACCTTCGATAGAAAACTGTCACGTGGAGCGGCGCCTTTACTCGTGGTGAAAGTGTTACCGTACTTCTCTACAAGGCGCTACTCCACTGGACAGTTTTCACTGTTAGAAGTTGCTGTCTGAGACTGTGAGAGAAAATCTCTAGTGGACAACGAACGAAACGACGGTTAGTTCCGAGAGTGCAGAAAAAATGTTCGGAAGTTTGTCTCAGAAATTACCGCAGTCAAATGGAAGGATTATTGAACGATTATGTCATATAGTAATAAATGACTCACGGCAGACTTTTTAATTCGAAGTGGATAGACGTTTGACATTTCTGTCGACAGTTGGCTGACAGAAAGTGTCGACATAATCTGTCCAGTGGAGTAGCGCCTCTAGTTTGTTACATCTGTCGACAGTTTGAAAGCGATTAAAGTATAGATTTATTGTTATATGTATTCCATGAATGTTCCATTTTAACAGATGAGGGCACAAAGTAACAGAAAAATCGTTACCTTTAGTGAATCACGTGTTAGAAAAATCATTACCTTTATCACGTGATCATTACCTTTATCACGTTTAGAAAATCATTACCTTTATAACGTTAGAAAAATCACTACCTTTATCACGTTTAGAAAAATCATTACCTTTTTCACGTGTTTAATTCGTACAATGCTGTGTTGATGATTTTGTGTTATGCAATGGTTCGTTGGAAATTTTACGGATTATTTTTACTCTTTTCTTATAATTAACGTATTCGAGTTTATTTGCGTTTTGTTTATTCACACTGTTTATCGTTTATAAAGTTGTGTTCAGTAGTTCGATTTGACACGTATTGTGAGGCCTTTTTCCACTGCTTCAAAATAAAAACTCGTGAATTCCATACATTGGTTCAGTCATTGATATCTTTAGTTTGAGTTTACTCTTACTTTCCATTCATTTGAAAACAATAGCTGATGATTGTCTGCTCGGAGATGTTTATCAGCAACTGTTTGAAGATTCTCCATAAAGTTGACATCGATGTACCGTCGGTGTACTTAAAGGTACTCTAGTTCGAATTGTAAACATTACGGTGTACCACCTATTGTCAACTTCTGGTACATGTACTAACAAATCAGATAAAATCGAATTAAATCTCGTCTTTCACAACGTTTTGTTTGTCTTTGAGCGTAAAATCATAAATATATTTCAGTTACAAGAATATTAATCAAGATAGATATAAAAATAGTTAACATTTATGTTTTGGTATACACGGTGCTGCCACCTGTCCGAGGAAAAATAACTATTATAATCAACCATGTAAATAAACAAACCGTAATGTTTACAATTCGAACTAGAGCACATTTACGCCACCCATACACGTGCAATATTATTACACAACATGAGTATCAAAATTTTATTGCCAATCTTTCTTCTACCCATCATGCCAGAAGCACATGCCCCTATTTTGGGCCCCATATATTGTGCAATAATATTGATCGTGTATGGGCCGCTTTAGGCCTACATCAATCAACCTTCTGACATTGACCTGTCGGAAAGCAATGACTGTTATATACGCACACTATAATCAAGACAAACGGGTTTTTGATATTATTTATCACCTCGTCGCCCATTTAATTGGAAGTAATTAAAGCAATATGGTACGTTATCGGCAGTTGAAAATGTTAGGATCAGCGACAAGCCAATACATTTAGAGAATTCTCATAGCGATTTTCTTTGATGTGGTATTATTTCCCACGATATCAAGGACCCTGATAACAGGTGCTGAAACAATTAATGTTTATGGACTTACTGACACCAGCTGCAAACTCACATTGGCTGGCCTACATGTACTTGGAAGAAATGTTATGCGGAGGGGGCTTTTCGCTCGTTTTTACCAAAAATTACGGTGGCCCATAAGGGACATTTAGTTTTTATTTTATATTTTTATTTTTTTTCTACTTTTCTCCGCGGAATAAACTTTTCTCCGCGGAAATAATGTTTTCTCCGCGGAAATAATGTTTTCTCCGCGGAGAAAACTTTTCTCCGCGGAATTAAAGTTTTCTCCGCGGAAATAATGTTTTCTCCGCGGAATTAAAGTT
>NMRB01001056.1:161361-188636 GCA_002633025.1 Notospermus geniculatus | reverse complement strand
ATGGGGATGGTGTCCGAGAATAGGACCGCCGTCACTGAAAAATCTATTCTCGGACACTTTTGGAAGTCAAATTGCGCGAGGCAGAGTGGATTAAAATACATCAAATAAACAGTTTCCGGTTCAGTTTACGTCACTTCCATCAATAAAACCTTACATTCGTTCTTTCATGTGGTATTGCGGGTCAAAATTGGCCGTGCATGTCTCTTATAGGCCTAGTGTGACATGCCACGCGTGGCGGAGACTCCAGAGTCTGCATGCAGACTCAACTGAACTCTAGTTTAAAATCCTTCTTTCGCCTTTTTCTCAAAACGGTGCTTGATATTGAGGACCAACTGTCAACAAACCCCGCGAGCGATTTGCTTTAAGACGTCTAATATCCTTAATTGGTAGCCCATTAACAATGATGAACAAAGGAAATGAGAACGATGTCACAACAGTGCGTGATATTTAAAACAGAATTGCCTGAAGTTTTGACAGATTGTGATGCGATTCCGAAGTGTTCAAATCATTAGTTAAAACGTTTGCCGTATCTCCGATAGATCTAGCTCGTATTTCTTAGATACTGAATAATGTATCTATCGAATATCATTCTTTTCGTGTCGATTTTGTGTCCTTTGGTTGTCGATGCTGCCCAATTACCGGAGAAAGGTAAGTTCCGATTTTTCGCTCACCCGTGAGCTTTTGTCGTCAGTCAGCGTCCGTCGTCCGTCGTCGTACTCCGTTAGCAGGGCACGTTTCGTAACCGCTAGAGCTATTGATCTGAAACTTTGGTACATATATACCCCTAGGTCAGATGACCTATGACACCAAGCTTCGGTCCGATTTGATTCTTGGCTTGGTCTCCAGGTGGCCAAAACCAAAAACACAAAAAGTGCAATAACTCCTGAACTAATGACTGGATCATCTCCAAATTTTTATCATAGGTGTATCTAATTAGGATACCATAACATATGTAACGGGTTTTTGATTTGACCTACTTTTCAAGGTCCCAAAGGTCAAAGTTCGACAAAAGTAACGAACCTGCCACAGTTCTTAATTATTTCACCGAGAGTCTTCATATCTTGCATAAACGTGTATTAGAGGGGTGCCTTCAAAAATACCAAGTTTCGACCGGACATCCAATATGGCCGCCAGGTGGCGTAACCTGAAAATCATCCACGTGCTAAAACTCAGCAACGGCTTGACCCAGAGTGCTCAAACTTGATATTTACCTCCCTCAAGATGACCTTTACAAGCACGTCAAATTTCGGCCTGATTAAACTTCCAATATGGCCGCCAGGTGGCGTAACCCGAAAGTCATCAAATGTGCTATAACTCAGGAACGACTTGACCCACAGCGCTCAAATGTGCTATGTGGCTCCCTCTAGATGACCTTCATGTGCATGCGAAGTTTTGGCCCGATCGGACATCCAATATGGCCACCAGGTGGCATAACCCCAAAATCGCTGAAGTCCTGCAACTTGGGAATGACTTGACCCAGATTGCTCATAACTGACATGCTTGCACCTCTCTCTGTCATTACACTATTATGTTCAAACGGGTGAGCACATGGTCCATGGACCATTTCATTTCTATTCGTGCATCCTCCCCTGCACCGCAGGGTTTCTTACCTTGCCCCTCTTCATTCCCTCACACGAACCTGCGATCTGCGAGCAGATCTGTAGCGCGCCTCCCTCAGAACGAGGTCGGCAGGTGTTTTTGATTTTGTCAAGCACGTGCTCTGCTTCAGACGCCGGGTAGGCCCTGTTGGCAAGTCATTCGCCAGTTTGCACCCTCCGCATTAACCCACCGACCTCCCCTATCAACCTCCTGGGTTTATTAAATAATCTGTTTACGTTACCTGGACGATTTTGTCACGGAGACCTGGGCGTTGTCCATGAGTGGCTCGGCTGTCACAGGGCGAGGAGCGTCAGGAGTGTCCTCCTGGAATTTCGCCAAGTCTTACATTAAGTAGGCCATATTCATATCAAATTCTTTAATAGTACATGTATCTTTGCCTTTGTGTTCTTTATGTAAATCCCCCATTTTTTTCATTTTTTTAGTATGCAGAGGGACACAAAGGAGCTCCTTCATGCACCCGGACCTTATTTACACTTGGTTGAGGGACCGGTTCACGAACTGCACAGTAATCGAAGGTAACCTTGAGATTAGATTGATTGTGGATCAACCGGATGATATGTCCTTCCTCAGCACAATAAGAGAGGTCACTGGCTACGTTTACGTTATGTACTCAAGTAAGTGAATTGACACCGTTCAAGCACGAGATGTTTGGTTCCAGAAGCCGCCGCTAGGGCTAGAAGGTTTCGGTATATTGGCCGCCATGCATTCCTGACGTCAGTTTAGGACATGTTCCCGTAAAATTTCATTCTCAAAACGGCGATCTTGAACTTTTGTTAGATCTGCAACACGCACAACTCATCACGATTCCTCGGCGTTGCCATTCCGCGCGATACGGCATATTGATAGCAATATTTACAAGGGGTAGAGATTATGTAGAATACTCCGCACGTGAATTCCAATGCTGCCAGATTTTCCAAGGCTGGGCAGCCATGACACTTGTGGATTGTACTTCCTGGACTTTAATGTACTGAGCGTTGTATGGTCTACATGAAGTGCAGGTCAAGACACCTTTTGCCACCCGAGGTTCTCTGGGTTTGTGACATTGCCGCCACTCCCTGTCATTTACACGCTCTTCTAAAAAAATGTACCTATTTTTCATGTTGGGCGAATTTCTTTGTTTTCGATTACGTACCAAATAAGCGGTAATTCTTGGGACTTTGCTCATTTTCTGTTTCTACCGGTAAGAGCATAGTGATCACGCTGGACTATAAAAACATTCAACTAGGGGTGTCTTTATTGCGTCGAAGAGGGGCCTGAATCCAAGCAATATGAAAATGCACCACTAAACAAACACCGAGTGGTTCCGATTCCTCTGGATTCAACAAGTAGCAAAGATATATTAGGTCCTCGCCGGGTATTGGGAGTTTTCGAATTTGTAAGCTTTTGAATTTTTTTAATACTGTGACTGCCTAATCCTATTGGTTGTTCCTTCATAAATATGCATTGAGCACATATGACATCACATGTGCTGTGCAATGGTCCCCTTGGGATTCAATTAAAATACATTGTACTTAAAATGATGAGCTTGCTGATTTTTAAAAATCTGACATGTTGCAGATATCAATGAATTTGAATGTATTAACGATATTTCAAAAGTTCAGAATTTTACACAATGAGTGGAGTCTCCCTTTAACTTCACTCCGTGAACCTTGACGCCACCAGGCTTGTTAGCCTAAAGCCGGTGACAGACTAGCGCGACGCCGCGCGAAACTAAGCGTTTTCTTTTGTGTTTTCAGCCACCACTGAGCACCATGTGCAGTGGAGCGCAAAAACACAAAAGAAAACGCGTCGCTCCGCGTCGCGTACGCACTAATCTGTCACCGCCTTTAGAATCCATTCACGCGATTTTCGTGCCGCGCGATGTTGCATCCTTTGTCCACGACCAACGCGGCGGAAACAAACAATGCTTTCGAGCGTGTGCGGTAAGAAAATCGCGTGAATGGATTCTAAAGCCGGTGACAGACTAGCGCGACGCGGCGCGGAGCTAAGCGTTTTCTTTTGTGTTTTCAGGCACTACTGAGCACCATGTGCAGTGGAGCGCAAAAACACAAAAGAAAACGCGTCGCTCCGCGTCGCGTACGCACTAGTCTGTCACCGCCTTTAAGCTTACTCTCTTTCTCCTCCAGATTTCCAAACGTTGCCTCTGACCAACCTTGAGATCATCCGCGGCGAAACGCTTTATTTCGGCATGTACAGCCTGTTGATCTACTATAACTGGTATCCGATGCGTGAAAGGCGTGGTCTCCGGATAGTAAAAATGCCGAAGCTCAGAGGTAGGCGCATTCCCATCGTTTCAGATCGTTAATTAGGCAGGTGTAAAAGGAATCCAAGTCCCCCTGGAATCTAAGTCCAGTCTTATTGTTCAGCGAGGGAGTAGAAGACATGGCTAGGGAGGCCACGACCATTCGAGTATAACCTCAAAATAGCGGGCAATTGTTTGGCGGATCTGCATTCCTAGGACGCTGATTTGATTCCTGTCACACCTGGTTTACATATAAGCCGTTGTTACACTACATAATCCCCGGTTTTTTTGCGGTCACACCTATGAATTGCAGGGCTTCAAGAAACCCGTGTCTACATGTAAAACACGGGGTTTTGAGACACGGCAATCTCGCCGTGCTTTTCGAAATCCTCGTGTTTTCGTTAGTTCTTCGCACGGCGACAGATGGCGCACAGTAAATCAGTGCCTCGATTTCCACTTCAGAGGTCGTACGAGGGGAGGTGACGGTAAAAAAGAATCCTCTTCTCTGCTTCGTGAACAGTATTGACTGGACACAGATCACTACAGGCAGGGTGGACGTTGTCGGCCCAAACACGTCCTATCCGAATGTTACTTGCCCAATATGCGATCCCAATGTCTGTTCGAATTGCTGGGATTTAGGACGCGAAAATTGCCAAGCAAGTAAGTGTAGGCTATGATAACGTATATGGAAAAGGCGACGCCCTTGAACTCAGCTTTTCCACAAAGACACATGTAGAACCTATACTGCTGTGCACATGTGCTTTCCGAGGATGGACCTTTCCTACAAAGATGGCGGTTATAGTTTGCACTGTATATGTGTATGACGCCAGGGCCCATCTATTCATAAAACTACTCTGAAGCTTAATTATGGTCCCTACGTTGTCAATATCACTGAGTAGGTAGGGAATTTTTATTTATATCTTCTTCCACACTTAATTGGCACACGATTCCAAGAAAACTACTCAAGGACCTCAAAATCACGCAGTACCATCGAGTAGTCAATATTTGTATCCAGGCCTGAAATGTTAGATAGTTTCAAAAAATGACTTTATTAGTGAGTTTGAAGAGGTTTTTATTCTAAAGTGATGAACTTCGATATTTCCATTGGTTTGTTTGTTTTTCGTTTGGTTCAGGCACGAATGATGGGTCCGTCTCCGTCTCCACCACTTTGCCCTTCCTCTGGTCTCTGAAGGCAGGCCTCTGCCCCTCCCCTCCCCTCCCTGACTGCTGCGCCACAGAGTCATACCCCTCCTTACCCTTTCTTCATTCAATTTCCATCTGATGTAGGGACCATCAAATTTGCTGTCAAGCAAATTTCACAGTTCTAGTTCCATTCAATGGTCACTGGCACGGACGCCAGTACGAATCATTTGATCGCGCCTTGGACGCAGACGCTCGGCGTCCGAAGTTCATGTACATGTACATGTACATGTATGTTTCAAGCCTAGAGTAAACGTATATCACATCAGTAATGCCATATTTTAGCCGATGTCAAGGGTGAATGCCACGCGTCCTGTACAAATGGTTGTTTCGGTCGAGGGACGAGGGACTGTTGTGACCAGAATTGCGTGGCAGGCTGTTTTGGACCGAGAAACACGCAGTGCAGGGTTAGTACATTCTGACGTACAGCATACACGAACATTGGCTCGTCACAGAAACAACATGCAGTTGCTTCAGCATCATACTGGCACTTTATAATAGCCTACGACCCGCATTTGCATGTTGTCAGCAAACCATGGCCCGTAGGCCTGTTCTAGAAGCCTCCTTATTTACTCTTAGTTTGTTTTCTGCCGTGCAAACAAAAGCTAAAGGTAGACCTGAGTTAAAGAAGCTTCTAGAATATGGCCCCAGGTCTCTAATATCTTTGATCTGTTTTCCTTTCTTTGTAGCATTGCCGAGATTTGGGAGACGATGGCGCCTGTGTATCATCTTGTCCCCCTCATAAGTATCGCCATGGCCGAAAGTGTGTACGACACTGTCCTGGTTAGTATGACCGCATATGTCAATAACCGTTATTCTGACGAGAAATCCTGCTGCAATCCGCATTTTCCTGTTCGATGCTGTGACGATTAACCATTTTATTGTCAGTGGCGATATTCCTAACTAGTCTCGCACCGCCAGACTCTCATCTCGCTCCGCTTCCTACGCTTGGATGAGAGTCTGGCCCCAGACGCATTCATTCTGGTTATGCTAACGGTTCCACAGGTGGCGCTCACACACAGTCGTTGATTCAAACGCGCCGTAAGTATTTCTCAGTGTACCGCAATAAAAAACTGAAACAATGTCTCAAATTAGTGTTATCGAGCTTTATGACACATATTCTTCACATTTTAATAATTTCCTGTATTTTTATCATCGTTCCTTCGACATTAAGAAGGAGCTGAATCGATGCTCTGACTTAACGATAGCTCTGTATGAATTTACATCCGGGTATGCGCGCCCAGAATCGGGGTGCGGGTACCCGGATGTGATTACAAAAATACTTCGTCTGGGGCCGGTCCCTCCTGGGTGAGCAGTACTGCCACCTGGAGGGAACAGGTGGAGCTGGTCTAATTCCTAACCTGTCCTGCGCTAAGCATACCCGCGTTAAAGGAGACATCTATTGACATGTTGTTAAACTACCACTTATCAACCTCGCCCCATGTAGAGTAATTCTCGTTCCTTGGCGGCGCCTGCCAGTGCCAGAGACACAGATTAGAAGAGATGTGTGATCATTTGCACCCCTCAAATTCAAGTATTGAGGAACACGCTGGCATAACAGCTTCCATGTTGTTATGACAGTTGCATACATTTGCCGAGGTCAAGGTCATTCAGCAAGGGGATTCCGGATCCCGGGCTCATTCTAAAAATAATTTACAAAATGGCCGGCCGTTACCGAAGCTATCATCTAACAGCACTCTCTAGCGATAGCTTTGGGAACCAAAATGCAGGTTTCGTTATTTTACATTACTTTCATTTTCGAAAAAAAGCCTTCTTCATTACAGATTACCTTCCGAAATATGGAAAGATCTGTGTAGATAAGGTATGCCCTGTTGGATATGACCAGGTCAATGACGAATGCGTGCCCTGTGGTAGGCACTGTAAAAAACGTAAGTTTGTACTCTTTCCCATTGAAAGGCCCTGGGGACAAGTTGACCGGGGGCAAGTTGCCGAGACGCGAATTTACCGGGGAAAATTGTCCGGAGTACGAGTGGTCGTGGGGTGAATCTTTGCCATTGGGGCAAGTTGCCCATCCACTGCCTCAATAGGGAGTTTTCGCAACCTCCCGAAACGCCAACGCGAGCGTCTGTCGTTCGGTGCTCCCTTCGTGGCATCGAACAATGGGTTTGGCGTTCGCTTTGACGTTTCGGGGGCTTTGCGAAAAACTTCCTACTGTCCATTTGCGGGCAAAACCAATATACTGGCAGCCTGACAAAGGATTTGCGTGGGGGTTTGTGAATAAAGGTCCATATTCATAAACATTGAACAAAGGATAGCCAAGCGCACATTTGCGGCAAAACTTGATGCGTTAGGGGTGACTGTTAAAATCGACTGACCTGGCTCAATGACGAGTCGACAGCATTGCAGGTCAGTCCACTTTAAAAACGCCCCTAATGCATCGAGTTTTGTCGGACATGTGCGCTAGGCTTTAGAGTCACACTTATGCCCGGTTGTTCAGCCTAGGCTCACCTGAGCCTGGCTTATACCTCAAACTCGAGTTCACGTAAGCCGCGCTTATGTCTGGTCATAAGAACAGCTCAGTCAATTCCGAGTTTATTGCACAACCTGCATTAAACTTGGGATCACCGAAGCCTGGCTTATTACCCTCCTTCCCAATGCTTTCCTATACAATTTCCTTGATGTGTAGCCGGTTGCTCAGGTGTGGCTTACATTGAGGTGATCCAATGCCTCTGCAATCTTTCAAGTCTGGGCATACAATGAGTAGACCTACCATTGTAAGTCGCGCTTATAACCACCCCACTGCCAGGTTTATTATAAGAAAGGCTTAAGCTTGGCTTGTGTTTGACACCCAATCTGTGCAACGCACTGTGAAATGTAAGTCTGGCTTAAGCCACGCTTATGTCGGGATTGACCCAACTCTGGCTTAAGCCAAGGCTGAACAACCGGGCATTAGACTTAAGAACATGTACATGTAGTTTCATGAATACGGGCTCAGAAATAGTTCTTGCTAAAACAACTTTTATTCATTTATACACAGGTTGCCTTGGTCCGGACATGATTCTTGAGGCCAGTAACATGGGGCAATTTAATGGATGTGAAATTGTGGTGGGAAGTATTCGAATCACAAAGGAGACATTTGTTGGGTAAATTTCGCACCGGTGAATACAATCGAAATTGTCCAAACTGGTGGAGTGGTTCCCGTCTTTGTCGCTCAGGCTCCACTCCCGGAGTTAAGAAATGGAACAGGATTTTTTTCCTGAGCGCTGAAACGCTGGCGCCCCGGAAGACAAACGCCCCGTCACCGCGTCTTGTTACAAGATTTTTTTGTTCTGTAGCGCCAGCTCCCGGCGCTACTTTCTTGGATGAAGAGGAGTCGCCGGTGTTCTTGGACAAAATCGCCCGCGGCCGCCTCGTCTTGGAACATGATTTTTTGGGGTTGTGCGTCGAAGTATGAACTGGGCTTTTAGAATCAACTCCGCGAAGTCGGCGGCCAGATTTTTACTGCGCGTTGGACGCCGATAGCCTTGCTTCGACGCACGACCATCGCCGGCGACCGAAGCGCGATCTTGCGTTCGAGGCCGACGCCGTCGTGCGATTTGGTCGGTGTCCGACGCGCGAGGCTGTAATTTTTTGAGTCATTTCATAACTTGTCGCCGTCACTAAAGAACGCTGACTATGAATCAAAATTCCGCGAATTCGGCGTCTAGATTTGATCGGGCGTCGGACGCCGATGGTCAATTGCATCGAAGTATGAACTAGGCTTTTCTCTTGATTTCAGGGTCACAAGAGACCAACTGCGACGCAGCTTTTCGTCGATAAAAGAAATCACGGGCTGGCTTTATGTATCGACGGCGGGCAGAGCATCAGACGATGAAATTCCCATCGACGATCTTTCTTTTTTTGAAAATCTGACTGCGGTACATGGACGCGAATTAAAGGAAAGGTAAGCTAACCTAAAGCCCAGGTCACACTGCGGCGACTTAGACGGGCGAATCCCCGCGAACTAGAATGAAATGGTCCATGGACCATGAACATGCCTCTCTCTGTCATTACACTATCATGTCCAAAGGGGTGAGCACATGGTCCATGGACCATTTCATTCTGGTTCGCCCGCCTAAGTCGCCACAGTGTGACCTGGGCTTTAGTTCTATGTTTTTGTCTTTTTAGGCTTGCCCGCGCATGCGTAGGTATCGTAGGTCTTCTGCGGATGTAAGGGAACTTGCAATCAAGGATGGGATCGTGCCGCCGACCACGTTCCAGAAGGCGACATTAGTGAGGTTTCGCAAATAGGGAGTTTTCGCAAATCTGANCTCTAGATCTATGTCTAAACATTAGCTCGTATTCATAAAAGTTAGCAAGTGCTTTTACTTAAGATTTGCACAGCGAGGTCCAATGTAAATGTACTACAAAACTTGAAGTAGGCCTACATGTAAAAGTATTTGCTAGCTTTTATGAATACCAGCCAGCTGACAAAAAATGGCCGCCATCACTTGGGAAGTTCAACGCGCTGTTATAGCGTGACTAACCCTTCATCAAGTAAGGTACCATGCTTCAACTCATTTTTTATGTGTGGCAACAGTCTCAAAGCCTTGGTAATAGACTGGTTCCAGTCGTTGCCGCTCCAATCCCGCGGCGCACACTTCCACAACGGACAGTACCGCCGCGGGAGTGGAGCGGCAAAGATGGGAACCAAAGTGGTAACTTAGATTATTCAATTAGATAGGCCTAGATTTGAACAGTCTTGTCGAGCATGCATTGAAACGTCCAGATACTAGACTGATCATGATCAACATCGTCACCATGAATTAGCGCTGATCGCATTCTGTAAACCAATAGACGAGGTTGCCTAAAGGTCAAAGGTTACGTCGGCCACCACGAGATAGAAAACCTAATGCATACAGTGGCGCTTTAAACAGTAAGATGAATAATTCTAACCTCTAATATTCATGGGTGGCGTCCACTAGAGCGCCGACAGCATAAGGAAGGGTTCGGGAAGCAAATGTGTCATTTCGGCATTGCTTCCGCATCAAGTCCTATTGGTCGTTTTACCCTTTCCCGAACGTGCAGAAATGCCGCGAACTGTTCAGGAATGATAAAGACAGTGAACGGAACCTTTCAAGAATATGTGGAGAGGTTGCCGAATGAATGCGGATTCACTAAATTTGCATTCGGCGTCTTGTCCGCGCCCTAGTGGACGCTAGGTCTCAACGACGATCTATTCATTTACAGACTGATAAGACGTGTACATCATGACACGTGGACATCATGATGGAGGTACGTGTAGATGGACAAAGTAAGCGTCGAACTGTTCCTACAAGCTGGATTTACCCCTGAGGTGATGTCGACAAGAACGCAGCAAGGAATGGCATATCTTGGGTGCATTTTACGTTGAATGTGCCATGTTCTCATGTTTCCATCCATACATGGATCAGCATTAAAGGGACTTAGTCGTGGCAGTCACAAATGACACCAAGAAGAATTTCGTGCCCCACGAAATTCACATTTTCAAAATTACAAAAATGTTCTTAGATAAGCCTAGATTTGCATTTCACCGTGTTCTAAATGCTATTCGAATGCTGCAATGCCACAGCAGTTGCGCAAATACGTGTAAGCTCTTACATGTAGTAGCCAATAAATTCCCGACGTGAGTAGTACTGTAATTGATTCAAGATGGCGGCGTTTGGTTCTCTATTCGCACACCTTGACTGGCATGGCATGACCAGTTCGCTTTAAACTTTCGATACCGTATGCAGTGTATATACTTATTTAGCAATTAGATTACCGAGCTTATACGTGCAGTTTTTGTTCAAAATTGCAATGCACTTACATGCCTATGCATATTCCTTTCACGCTGTGTATTTTTATTCTACATGTAGCTATAGGAGCTGTCAGCGAGTTGACCACTAGGTGTCACTAGGGCCCAATTCAATGCATCCAGCGGACCCAGTCATTATCGATCGAGCAGCGATCATATAGAGATTTCTGTACATTTGGTCCGCTAAGACTGTGCTGCCATCTGTTGGCAATATGCGCGGCTGACTGCTCCTATTAGATTTGGCATGATCGTACTTGCATTTTGCATTGTGACTTGCATTTTGACTTTATTCAACATTTCCGAATAAATTCTCTTCATTGTATAGTTAACTGCAGTGTCATTTCCTAAAACTCTTTCAAGCAGCATCATACAGTCAAAAGAATGACTGCCTAATTTTAGCAAATTGTCCATCATTCTTCACCTTTTTCCATCTAATATCGAATTACATTATTACACCACCTAATTACAGCAAATGGTCTGAGCTTTTCCTCCGTCCATGTCCGTACCTGCCCTTATCACACCAAAGAGCGTCGAAATCGTTCTTCCTTGATTGATCAACGGCAGTTTATTTTGCCCGACACACAGTCAGCAAACTTGCTTTCACACTCTGTCCCGCATGCGGAGACTTGCTCGTTCGTCCCTGCACAGCGAGACCAGCACGTATCTTTCTTCCCCATGCATTCGGTGAAGGAACAGGGACGGGCCGACACACACGGACAGGACTAGGGCCGTCATCAGGAGAAAGGAGAGAAGGAACTTCGGCTGAGGAAGAAAAAAGGTGCACCGAGTAGCCTATTCCCTGAGGAAAAAAATATTTCCTACGGTTTCTCATCCAATTTTATTGGAAGGAAATATTTCACATCCCGCCGTAGATGATCCCACTTACTTCCTAGGAAGTATTACGTTTGCAGTGTAAATTTTATTGTGTGTGACGGGGTCATTATATTTTTTTGTAGGACTGACCTATTACATGCGGACAAAGGGGCACAATGGTCAGTTGTACAATAATCTGCTACCACGGCGTGCACGATAGGAATTATATCCATCTGAAAAACACCATCTGATCACAAAAGCACGAGACGAATTCTCGTTACCTCAGAATTTTCTTTTTCATTCTGTGCAATGTTCATAATTGAACAAGCATCGTGTTCATGACGTCACACTATTTCTTAGGTCGGTCAGAAAAAACTCGGTGCTGACGTTAACACGGTTGGTATTCTAATTACGAATTTCGTTTTTTGTTCGCGAAATTACTGGGCATGTTCTTTTTTAAACGGGACAGTTGAATCATGTCGTAAAAATTGACCTCAACGCCTTAATTGAATGGCGTAGAACATCCTCGGTTGTGCGTCAAACAGATTGTACTCTACACAAAAAGAAATCCGTGTAAGGCTTGGCGCACATTGACGGCAAATCTCAAATTTACAGTCGATCCCACACTTTTTTCTGACTATGTTTACAAACACACACACGCTCCCCTCCCACATACACGATCCCTTTCCAGCCGGATGTTATTAACCAGAGGACGGTCCCGCCGGATGTTGTCATACATGTATTCATATCATTGTACACATTCAAAAATCTTTACCAAAACTTCTTCTCCAAACCGATAGACGCGGGGGTGGCAGATGACAAAGACGTGCTCCATTTAAAATTGGGCAGCAGGCAGCAAACTCCTCACAGTGCCACCTGTCTCCATCCTTCCGACGTAGTGACACTGCCACCAGGTCCCTACTTTTCCGGCGGAGGATCGTACATGTAGTTCCAATACATTCCAAATGGAATTGAAATGTTTCATGGGGGCACGTATACAAGAAACGTTTTGTCGACCTAATTTTATCTGGTTGGTAAACAGAAGCACGTGAACAAAGGGCGCCCTCTGATTGGTTAAAAGTGTGAGAAAGTGAGAGCCTAATCACATCCCATGCCTGTAAAGTTCCGCGAACAAGCTACTTATTCTGATCATTTAAAGCATTTATTCGTCTCAAATCTTACATTTCCACGTTTGGTAAATGTATACTGTTTTATATAATTTGACTTTATTGACTTTTATTTGAGATTTGCGGTGTCAAATGTACGCGCACACTAGTATATTTCAGCCAGGTGGAAAGCGATGAGGCAGCTGGTGCTAGCGGCATAAGCGGCCCGTCCAAAAGTAGGCCGCGCATGCTCGGTAGGAACTAGTTTGAGCAGGCAGCCTACATGTACCTGACAGTATTTACCTGATACGTGTAGTAAACTTTGATGACATTTAACATGAATAAAGTTTGATATTCAATAGTGATTCTTTTATCCGGGCTTTTATCTTGGAGAAAGTAGGTCACCCACGAATGACGTCGGTGCCCCGAAAACCTTTTGTCTGCAATTAATGTCTTATAGGAACAGTTATTGCATCAAATCAAATCCAACCTCCGACCCGGACATCAAATTTGAATGTCAAATTGCTTCCTGTTTTACTTGAAATAGTCTTTTTCACGAATATACAGTACATGTAATCAAACAGAGAGAGGTACAGTATTTAAAAAACTTCAATAATTGTAGCCGATTAACAATGATGAAAAAGAGGAAAATGAGAACGATGTCACAACAGTGGGCGATATTTAAAACAGAATTGCCTTAAGTTTTGACAGATTATGCTGCGATTCCGAAGTGTTCAAACCAAGTTAAAACGTTTGCCGTCTCTCCGATATAGATCTACACTGTAGCTCGTAATATTTCTCAGATACCGGTACTGAATATGTCTCTATCGAATATAATCATTCTTTTCGTGTCGATTTTGTGTCCTTTGGTTGTCAACGCTGCCCAATTACCGGAGAAAGGTAAGTTCCGATTTTTTCAACTCGTGCATCCTCCCCTGTACACGAACCTGCGATCTGCGAGCAGATCTCTAGCGCGCCTCCCTCAGAACCAGGTCGGCACGTATTTTTGATTTTGTCAAGCACGTGCTCTGCTTCAGACGCGGGTAGGCCTTGCTGGCAAGTCATTCGCCAGTCTGCACCGTCCGCGTTAACCCACCGACCTCCCCTAGCAAATAAATTATCAAATAATCTGTTTACGTTCCTGGACGATTTTGTCACGGAGAACTTGCCGTTGTCCAGTGTGTAAGATTAACCCACTGGTCTCGACCCCCAAACTTCTGGGGCAAAATGAGCCCTATTTCCTGGGAGACACCTACACCTCACGGTGATAGGGAAGCGTCTCGGCTGTCACCGGGCGAGGATCGTCAGGAGCGTCCTCCTGGAATTTCGCCAAGTATTCTAGTTTACAAAGTACCTGGTCACTCCAGGCAAATGCCACGAAGTCACATGACAGGCACTAAACCATCAGGCATTGGTTGAGAGAAATTGTTCATTTCGGTCGGTAGAGGTAGGATTAGGTAGATTAGGAAATCAATGGGAATGTCACATTTCAGGGCCAGTTCATTGAAGCGAGCATTTTTTGAACACACCCTGTGTGCTCTTAAAATGTCATTAAGAAACTGACCTTGGTGAAATGAAATGTGACATCCCATTGATTTCCTAATCTACCTAATCAGTAATAGGGAATTGCACGGATCTAGATATAGGAAGATTCTTCCCTCGCACGCCTCCGAGTTTAATGCTAACATAACTGTCTTGATCCGTTTCGCAAGGTAAAATTCACACTTCCCAGATACTAGTTTCATTTCCCTATTATTCCCAGATACTAGTTTTATAGATTTTTACTACTGACATCTTCAGGTCTTCACAAGTACTATAAATCACGTGGTTGTTGGTGATTGCACAATAGGCCTATTGNCTTGTTGAGAGTCATAAACAACATATCTATTATTATTTTGGTCTTCTGAAATATTATGAAATGTACAAGGTATTCCTGTATAAGTAATTCTGATATTTTCTACATTTTCCACTTCTTCATCTAATTGAATTGTTAAATCATTTGCATCTTGGTCAGGGTAATCTTTTGAATTTATCATTAGTATTTTATCCATTTATATTACGTAAATCTATGAAATTAGTATCTGGGAAGTGTGAATTTTACCTTGCGAAACGGATCAAGACAGTTATGTTAGCATTAAACTCGGAGGCGTGCGAGGGAAGAATCTTCCTATATCTAGATCCGTGCAATTCCCTATTACTCTAATCCTATCTCTACCGACCGAAATGAACAGTTTCTCTCAACCAATGCCTGATGGTTTATAGTATGTTTGAGTCATCTGGAGCTCGATGGGCGGACCTTCGGTTGTCAGGCAGACCTTGGTATTGTTGGCGAAGTCTGGCTATTGACATGCATTTTATTGACAAGACAGTTCCAGCCAATCCCATGCCTGTGCCTGTGTTCAATTTCGAATCAAGGTCTAGTTGTATGTTCAATTTCAAACCAAGGTTCAGCTGGTTAGAAAATTGTGCGTTGGACCGTTTAGAGTGAACCCTAAGTTCATTGTGGTCTGGTTACTAAGGGTTTGATTGACATACGCCCATNTCGAGCTCCAGATGACCCAAACGTACTATAGTGCCTGTCATGTGACTTCGTGGCATTTGCCTGGAGTGACCTGGGGCCTGTTTCATAAAGTGACTTTAAGCTAATGGTACCATTAACTTCAATGCATTTTCCATTTGGTTAAAGGTACCGTTAGCTTAAAATCACTTTATGAAACAGGCCCCAGGAACTTTGTAAACTAGAGTATTTACATGTAGTATGTTCATATTAAATTCGCTAATGCGTTTGTGTTCTTTATGTAAATCCCTCGTTTTCCCCTTTTTTTAGTATGCATAGGGACACAACGGCGCTCTGTCTCGTCCGCGGCCTTTATGTACCCTTATTTGAAGCGACGGTACACGAACTGCACAGTCATTGACGGTAACCTTGAGATTGGATTTTTTGAGAATCAACCGGATGATATGTCCTTCCTCAGCACAATAAGAGAGGTCACTGGCTACGTTTACGTTATGTACTCAAGTAAGTGAATTCACACCGTTCAGGCACGGAGATGTGGGCCTCGGGGGCCATATTAACGAAGCCTTCGCAACTTTGCATGCAAGTCTGTTGTTTGGTGGCACATGTTCTATTGTTCACTGGCTGCCTACATGGCAATGGATGTGAGATTTGCGTGCACGCAAAGTTGCGAAGGCTTCAAAAATGTGGCCCCAGGCGCAAAACACACCTCTTTTCAAAGTGAGAATTACTTTCTTATGTAAATCACTTTGAACGAGTCTTGTAACTTGAAAATGGCGCTACATGCAGTGCATTTTTTTTTCATTCGGTCACCAGGGGAGTGACAGGGGAGCCCATGTATACATTGTAGTCAGCCGTCCAATACCCCAAAAGACCTCTAAAAAGGTATTGATGGCATCGGATGTTAAAATTGTTGCAATGCATGGGTAAGTAAGATGGAATGAACTGTCAGAGTCACCCGTTGGCCAAGGCGATTTTGACCTCTGAAGGTCAAATTTGAAGGTCAAAGGACAAATAACTGACTTTATCATTGGACCCAAGAACGGAGCTTTATACAGGAGAATGGGAACCGATGTACAGCTAACCTTTTAACGGTTGGATTTACACCCCATAAATGTATTACTAACAGATAGAAACATGGTGCCTCTAAATCAAGTAAGCATGTTTTTTATATTGTAATAATGTAATAAGAAATGACCACGGTTTTTATGTAAATTAACACAAATGGGTCAAAATACATAGATCCGCCATTTCCAATTACGTACTGGTTAAAAACTACAAAAACATGCTGAGGTGATTAAGAGGCACCATATTTCTATCTGTTAGTAATACATTTATGGGGTGTAAATGCAGCCGTTCAAAGGTTAGCTGTACATCGGGTCCCATTCTCCTGTACAAACCTCAGTTCTTGGGTCCAATGATAAAGTCACTTATTTGACCTCTGACCTTGAAATTTGACCTTCAGAGGTCAAAATCGCCTTGGCCAACGGGTGATTCTGAAAGACAATTTCATAGTCATACTTACCTACCCATTGGAACAACCTTAACATCCAATGCCATCAAAATTATATTATAGGTTTTGGCCGGCTGACTATTGGCACTGCATGGGCACAACTGAAAGGATTGATTAATGTAATACACGTGATATAGGCCAACGTAACCGTTGGCAATAGGCCCAATAATTATTCTCTTTTTTTTCTCCTCCAGATTTCCAAACGTTGCCTCTGACAAACCTTGAGATCATCCGCGGTGAAACGCTTTATAGCGGCAAGTTCAGCCTCTACATCTACAATAACTGGTTTCAGATGTATGAAAGGCATGGTCTCCGGATTGTAAAAATGCCGAATCTCAGAGGTAGGCGTATTCCCATCGTTTCAGATCGTTAGAAATCATTCAGTCCATTTAAGGCCAACTACATTCTCTAAACTCCCACTTACCTGTCACATTCCTGAACTCGGAAAAAATGCTCAAATCCTAAGTTGAAGATATCGCACGCTGTCATTCTTTGCCAGGCTCGCGAGGGGGACAAGTAAGTGGACAGGACATTACTCTTTCTGACCATACTCCCACCCCATTATCTTCAACTTAGGATTTAGTCACTTTTTCCGAGTTCAGGAATGGGACAGGTAAGTGGGAGTTTAGAGTAGCTGAGCTCATTCCCTAGTGGCAATCCACGGAACTTTCCTTTGTGTGCTGGTCAAACAACCAGTCATTCACATTCAGATTAAATACTACCAATACTACAAAATATTTTTGTTCCAAAAATATATTCATTCATGAATGGTAAATATTCATTCATGAATGAAAAATATTCATTCATGAAAAAAACATTTGTTCATGAAAAAATTATTTATTCATGAAAAAAATATTTATTCATGAAAAAAATATTTGTTCATGAATAAATATTTTTTCATGAACAAATATTTTTTTCATGAATAAATATTTTTTTCATGAATAAATAATTTTTTCATGAACAAATGTTTTTTTCATGAATGAATATTTTTCATTCATGAATGAATATTTACCATTCATGAATGAATATATTTTTGGAACAAAAATATTTTGTAGTATTGGTAGTATTTAATCTGAATGTGAATGACTGGTTGTTTGACCAGCACACAAAGGAAAGTTCCGTGGATTGCCACTAGGGAATGAGCTCAGCTACTCTAAACTCCCACTTACCTGTCCCATTCCTGAACTCGGAAAAAGTGACTAAATCCTAAGTTGAAGATAATGGGGTGGGAGTATGGTCAGAAAGAGTAATGTCCTGTCCACTTACTTGTCCCCCTCGCGAGCCTGGCAAAGAATGTTAGGATTTGAGCATTTTTTCCGAGTTCAGGAATGTGACAGGTAAGTGGGAGTTTAGAGAATGTAGTTGGCCTTAAATGGACTGAATGATTTCTAACGATCTGAAACGATGGGAATACGCCTACCTCTGAGATTCGGCATTTTTACAATCCGGAGACCATGCCTTTCATACATCTGAAACCAGTTATTGTAGATGTAGAGGCTGAACTTGCCGCTNCTTTTCTCCGCGGAAATAATGTTTTCTCCGCGGAAATAATGTTTTCTCCGCGGAAATAATGTTTTCTCCGCGGAAATAACTTTATTCCGCGGAGAAACGTTTTCTCCACGGAATTAAACTTTTCTCCGCGGAATTAGACTTTTCTCCGCGGAAATAAACTTTTCTCCGCGGAATTAGACTTTTCTCCGCGGAAATAAACTTTTCTCCGCGGAATTAAACTTTTCTCCGCGGAAATAATGTTTTCTCAAGCGATTTCTACAAAGTTAAATTCCGCGGAGAAAAGTTTAATTCCGCGGAGAAAAGTTTTCTCCGCGGAGAAAACCTTATTTCCGCGGAGAAAACCTTATTTCCGCGGAGAAAACATTATTTCCGCGGAGAAAAGTTTAATTCCGCGGAGAAAAGTTTTCTCCGCGGAGAAAACATTATTTCCGCGGAGAAAAGTTTATTCCGCGGAGAAAAGTAGAAAAAAAATAAAAATATAAAATAAAAACTAAATGTCCCTTATGGGCCACCGTAATAAAGCGATTTTATGCTTCGTTTTACAAGAATCCGTCGAATCCGTCTTTTCGATGTGCTCAGTATATCTCCGTGCTTTGATTTTCACTTCAGCGATCCTACGCGGCGAGGTTTTGATAAGAGGGAATAGACTTCTCTGCTTCGTGAATAGTATTGACTGGACACAGATCACTACAGGCAGCGTGGACGTTGTCAATCCGGAAAAAGATTCCTGCCAAATATGCGATCCCAATGTCTGTTCGAATTGCTGGGCTTTAGGACGCGAAAATTGCCAAGCAAGTAAGTGCAGACTACGAGAATGTAAAAGTGGCTTAGGCGACTCTCTTTAAAGGCCCGTTTCCACATAAGCGGCAGCGTGAGCGTTATCACGCCGCTGATCGCGCGATGTGATACGCCCGAAAAACCCGTCGCGTAGTACGCGGCGTGATGCCTTTTCCACATGAGCGCAGGCGTCAGGCGGAACAATAGGGAGTTTTCGCAAAGCCCCCGAAACGCCAAACCCATTGTTCGATGCCACGAAGAGAGCACCGAACAAAAGGATAGACGTTCGCGTTGGCGTTTCGGGGGCTTTGCGAAAACTCTCTAATGTGTATTCCACGCCCGCAAAGCCGACGTCCCACGTGGTCAGATAATCAACATGGCCGATTCGGATAGCGATTCCTCGCTTATTTGTACTGCAAACATCGAAAATCACGGAAGAGACGGCATGACCTTTGGGTCCATGATGTTTATAAGATTCTCCGTCTATGGTGAATATCACCATTCGGTTTGGAAGTTGTTGGACAAATGACCAAGCCACTTGATGATCACAGCACTTTATTCATTGTAATAACAGTAGGTTTATCAATGCAAAGCTGAACTCGCTTGGAAAATCACGCTGCGTTACAACGCTGAAAAGGAGCATAAAGGCCTGTATCCACTAGTCCGGGTTACCGCTGCAGTTTGCCGCGCCGGGATTTTTTCACAGGGTTTTGGATAATCCTTCGATGGTTTAACAATACATGGCGTGTTAATTATCCCAATGCCTGTGAAAATCGCTCCCGCACCGCAAACCGCACCGGAAACCGTTGTAGTGATGTATCCACTAAAGGGCTCCGCACACTGGCGACTAAAATGGGGGCGACTACCGATGCGACTACTACGTCGCCTGCCGTAATTACCTTTGCGGTCGATCAATGATGTCATCCACGACATCACTGATCTTCCAAAGAAGCATTTGTCGCAAACAAGTCAACAAAAACAAAAAAATCTGAAAAATGTTCAGTCGCTTCTGTGGTCGCAAGGCCGGTCGCCTACAAAATCGCTCGAAAAAATCGCTAGTGTGCGGTGCCCTCAATACAACGGTTTTCGGTGGATCCACTACAACGGTTTTCGGTTTTTCGGTGGATTATAAAGTCGCCGTCGCTAAAAGTACGCTGGACTATGAATCAATTCCGCGAAGTCGTCGTCCAGATTTGATCGCGCTTTGGACGCCGATGGTCTTGCGTCGAAGTATGTACTAGGCTTTATGCCATTTTCAGTGGATGTGAAGAGCGAATGCCACGCGTCCTGTACAAATGGTTGTTTCGGTCGAGGGAGGAGGGACTGTTGTGACCAGAAATGCGCGGCAGGCTGTTTTGGACCGAGAAACACGCAGTGCAGGGTGAGTACATTCTGACGTACATGTACAGCATACACGAACATTGACTCGTCGCAGCACAACATGCAGTTGCTTCAGCTCATCATACGGGCACTTTAGAATACGATCCGCACATTGGACGTTGTTAGCGTACCTTGTATCTTATCTTTGGTCGGTTTTCTTTTCTTTGTAGTATTGCCGAGGTTTGGAAGATGATGGCGTCTGTGTATCATCTTGTCCCCCTCATAAGTATCGGCATGGCCGAAAGTGTGTACGACACTGTCCTGGTTAGTATCATCCTCGCACCCAGGGTCTTCACAACCGGCTCCCCTTCTCGCGCTTGGTTCAGACCCTGGCGACATCCATGCCATTCCGTTGGGGAAGCAGCGGAGCACTGGGCCGACCGCACAGAAAGTCCGATAGTGCTTTCGGTGCCTATCGGCGGTTTTGTTAATGGGAAAATGCGTTATAACTAACTGCCGATAGGCGCCGGTAGCACTATCGGACTTTCTGTGCGGTCGACCCTGGACTCCGCCGAATCCAGCCAATCACAGCAAAGCTTCTATCCCGCCTTGGTCATATTCCAAAATGGCAGCTATAAAATTTTCTCGATTCGCTGACAAACTCGCTGAACTTGTGGTAAAATTTTGCGAGGGAGATGTCATAGAGACCAGGGAGGGCAACTACCGTGAATCCATTGTTAACCGGCGTTTTCGTATACCGTATACTTCTATGTACAGGAAGCCTTAGGCTGAGTTTACATCGAAGCACACGCGACACGAACACGCTGGCGAACAAAGGTTTCATGGGGATGAATCGTTTGTGAAGCCATTGTTCGCCTGCGTGTTCGTGTCGCGTGCGCTTCGATGTAAACTCAGCATGGGCCCATATTCTAGAAACCTCCTTAATGTAAGGTCCACTTTAACCTTTTGTATTGCCCTGCAACAATAGCTAAAGGTAATCCTTAAGGAAGCTTAGAATACGGCCCATGATCTTTCTAAGTGATGAGTTCCAGGTTTCACCGAATTGTTTAATATTATTTTCATTTCGAAACCACGATTTTTCATTACAGATTACCTTCCGAAATATGGAAAGATCTGTGTAGATAAGGTATGCCCTGTTGGATATGACCAGGTCAATGACGAATGTTTGCCCTGTGGTAGGCGTTGTAAAAAACGTAAGTTGGTAATCTTTCCCATGGAAAGGCCCTGAGACAAGTGTCCGGGGCAGGTTGTCGAGACACAAATTGTACCGGGGAAAATTGGAGCGGTCAGTCAGTTGGCCAATAGATGTCACTATAGCCCAATGCCTAGTGGACCCATTCATGCTTGATTGAGCACTAATCAAGCGAATTTTCTTTTGTATTGCATAACATAACATACATATATAATCTCAAAGATCCCTTTTAGGATAATGTGAGGATGACAATAGTTCAATGGGGACCCTAGCTCACTGCCTCAATAGGTGTCACTAGTGGTTAAAACTATTGAAATGAAACCGACATCCCGGTCCTGATCAATTTCCCAAACAAAAAGGCGTCCATTGTACAGAACAGGTGTGACAGGAATCAGCGTCCTAGGAATGCAAGTCCGCCAAACAATAACCCGCTATTGTAAAGGCGGTGACAGACTGCTCCGTTCCGTGTGCGATACGTATCCGTCCAGCACGTGTCCGACACAGCAAAAAACGGAGGGCCGTGACAGACTAGTGCGACAAGTCTACATCACATGGTCATTTTAGCCATTGTCGCCTATCAAGAAGGAAGCGATTCGTCCGCGACTCGGAACAAAAAGAGCTGTCGAATTCAAAGAATTTTATAGGGATAATGTCCATAAAAGGTCAGCGTTGTGTGTCCGCAGTCCGTAAAAATCGCCCACCCGATTGATTCGGGGCGGATTGACGTGCCGTGTCGGATCGGATACGCACCAGTCTGTCACATCAAATGGAAATGAGTAGAAAGTGATTCAAGCGGAGCAACGGATCGGGTCGTATACGGATCGTATACGGACCAGTCTGTCACCGCCTCTATATTCGAACGGCCTTGGTCTCTCTAGCCATATATTCTAATCCCACGCTGAACAATAAGACCGGACTTTGGTTCCTGGGGGACTTGGATTTCTTTCACACCTGGTATCGGTGTGCTGCCCTGTGTCGTAGCTAGGATCTCCATTGGTGTGGTCAATTGGTATTTGGTCTGCTAGAACTATGCTGCCATCTTTTGGCAATAAGCGCGAATGACAAAAGATAAATATCATACTTTGACTTAAGTATGTTTAGTAAATATATGGACCCAGAAATCATTCTTGCTGTAAAGTGCTTTTCAAAATGTCCAGTCATATTTGCACTCATTTTACTTTGCAATGGAACCTTACCACAAACCACAAATATTGGCCACTTACCTGTGCATGTCGATTAACGGTTGACCGACTTCTAGGACCTTGTTCAGGTCTATACTCTGATTCAAGATAATCATGCAGTCATGCACATGTAATTGGCCAATTTGTGGTTTGTGGTTAGGTTCCATTGCAAGGTAAAATGAGTGCAAAAATGACTGGACATTCTGAAAAGCACTTTAAAAAAAAAAAAACATCTTTTATCCATTTATACACAGGTTGCCTTGGTCTCGACGTCTCCCTGGACCCCAGCACCATCGGGCGATTTAACGGATGTGAAATTGTGGTGGGAAATATTATGCTCACAAGGAGTTCATTTGATGCTGGGTTCGGCGCTGCGGCCCGTTTACTTGTGCAAGGCCTTTGGCTTGGGTATGTTTGTGAGTGTGGGCCCGGGGCCCATGTTCGTAGACATGCCTGGGTCGAGGTGTTCCACTTGTCCCTTGTGTTTGGCGATGGATGGGTCTCGCGCCTGGACTTGGGTGGTTTTTGCGAATGTGGGTCTAGGAGTCCCTAAAGCGGGGAATCCACTGTCGGAATTTTGTTGCGGTCTACTTGCGATTGGGTTGCGGTGATCGCAGCTCCACCGCAGGCGTGCCTCCGGCAACCGTCGGTAGGTATGCCGATGATGTATCGCTGGCAATTTTGCGTTGGGGTTGCGGCAACTAAACCGCAAGGGATCGCAAGTAGGGAACCTGATCCACCGTTGCGATTTACGAAAGGTCCGTACCAGAATACAAATGGACATAATCTTTCCCTTTGGCGACTCATCTTCACCAAAACCCCCCTGCCATCTGCGCGTGATATGTAATGAAATCACGTGAAGAAATCGCTTGGTCTGATTGGATGACAAACTGAAGCGAGGCCTACGCCCAGACAGCAGAGCTACGTTGGCACAACGTCGGCAGAGGTTGGCAAAGGTTGGCGAACGTCGGACGTTGGTAGTTGGTCATTTTCCGACGTTGATCTGACGTTGTGAATAGGTAATTCACGACGATGTACCCAGGGCATAACCCATCATTGGTTTCTCTTGAGATATTCTTGTCAGTTCTTGATCTTAATCAGATATTTTCTGTTACAAATATTTGCAAGGGGACCTATCGTAGCGGGCCGCACACGAGTGCAATTTTGTCTCCAACTATGGAGATTTTTGCCTCCTACATGCAAATGTCATCGTGTGCGGTGGTCGGAGGGAGAAGCACGGATTTTTTGCCTCCAACGCAGATCAAACAAGACGGAATTTCGTCACGCGGCATCTACAGGAGACAAATTTGCAATCGTGTGCGGCGGCTGACGCATGCACACGAGTGCAATTTTGTCTCCAACTATGGAGATTTTTGCTTCCTACATGCAAATGTCATTGTGCGGTGGTCGGAGGGAGAAGCACGGATTTTTTGCCTCCAACGCAGATCAAACAAGACGGAATTTCGTCACGCGGCATCTACAGGAGACAAATTTGCAATCGTGTGCGGTGACAGGATGCTGAGACAAAAAACTTAATTAGAAGAGTCAACAACGAGAAAAATCTGGAGAAACTGGACAAAAGCGCCATTTTTGGCCCAAATGTTCCTTTAATATGGTACTTCAATTCTAGAAGGGGCGCCCAAGTCAGATCACCATGGTAACGAGAAAATCCGTTTTGAAGTTTAGGACACTGACTTTATCCTTGGACCCAAGAACTGAGCTTTGTAGAGGAGAATGGGACCCGATGTACATGTACAACTAACTTTTAAACGGTGGGATTTACACCCCATAAATGTATTACCAAGAGATAGAAACATGGTGCGTCAGAAGCAGTCAAGCATGTTCTTAATTGTTTTCAGTTGTTATGTAATAAGAAATTACGTTTTTTATGTAAATTAACACAAAATGGGTCAAAATACATAAAAACGTTGTTTCCAATTACGTAATCAGTTAAAAATTACTAAAAACATGCTTACATGTATATGATTACGAGGCATCATGTTTCTATCTGTTGGTAATACATTTATGGGGTGTAAATCCAACAATTCAAAAGTTAGCTGTACATCGGGTCCCATTTTCCTGCTGCACAAAGCTCAGTTCTTGGGTCCAATGATGTTCTCAGGATGGGATGGGAGGGCTCTGATAGTGAAAAACGGGAGGATGAGCCGAATGGGAGCTCCATGTTCGGCGGGGAATGCGAAACCGAAGTCCACCATCCTGGGAGTGCGCGGTAAACTCAGAAGCAGTGAACGTCTATCCTTTTGTTCGGTGCTCTCTTCGTGGCATCGAACAATCGGTTTGGCGTTTCGCGGGCTTTGCGAAAACTCCCTAATATCTCCTCCTGACCTGACACATCAAAACGCTGGCTTGCCCAGCAGCATGAATCAACACGATGGTGTCGGCGTCTAAGCCGCGCTTATGTCTGGTCCTAAGAACAGCTAAACTCAATTCCGAGTATAACCACCCCACTTCCAGGTTTATTATAAGAAAGGCTTAAGTTTGGCTTGTGTTTGAATCCCAACCTGCACAACGCGCTGTGAAATATAAAGGCCTGTCTACACGATCATACATTTGTTCAAAACATCATCATACATTTGTATGATGATGTCCAAGCTTGTGTGTCGATTTCTGTCTTGTGACAATGCAGCTAAAATTTTGAACATCATCATACATTGTTCAAAACAGCATCATACACATTTGCATGATGATGTTCAAGTTTGTTGTGGATTTCGATCTACAGTCCAACATTCATGGACTTTGTATGATGAAGTATGATGGAGAAAGGATAANGACCCAAAGCGCTCCAATTTGCTATGTGGCCCCCTGCAGATGGCCTTTATGTCCATGTGAAGTTTCGGCCCGATCGGACATCCAATATGGCCACCAGGTGGCGTAACTCGAAAATCATCAAAGTGCTGTAACTCAGGAACGACTTGACCCAAAGCGCTCCAATGTGCTATGTGGTCCCCTGCAGATGACCTTTATGTACATGTGAAGTTGTAGCCCGATCGGACATCTAATATGGCCGCCAGGTGGCATAACCCGAAAATCATCAAAGTCTTTTCTGGGAATGACTTGACCCAGATTGCTCATAACTGATATGTACCTCCCTCTGTCATGAGACTATTATGTCCAACCCAGTGAGCACATGGTCCATGGACCATTTCATTCACATTCAATACAGTGGGGCTTTAACAGAATTTGAGAAGCTTGTCAATGTCAATTAAAAAGGTCTCTATAATTCCAGTCAACAGCCAATTTAAGCCAGTTTCGAAGGTGATGACAAAAAGGGACCTTAACAGAGGATCTGGGGGAGGGGGGGGTACTAAAACTTTTTTTTAAAAATTTTTTAAGGGGCACGGTGCCCTAGGGGGAACTGTTAGACCACTGTCTTTGTTGGAAACGTCTGTACCGGGTAGGCCATCAGGATACGTCGTACCTGATATTGTCCGCTTGTTTTGATTCTATCACCTGCTTCCTGCAGGTACGCATCTAGTCACAGTCACAGCAGTATTTGGCATGTAAAGGGTTAATGAACGGATGTCCCAAATGCATTCTGCGCATAGGTCTGTTTTGTCACTTTCCATGCAAATAATCATACATGTACAATTAATGATGCCTTATAAATGACAGGTGGTGGTAGTTGTGATGCAAAGGCAGATGTCAATTTCTTATACATTATTCATGGAATGGGAACTGTACGTATTTATTCTTCATTAAAGTCTATCTAGGCCTACTTACTAATCTCCATTCCAAACAAACATCTGTTCAATGTACCGTACTCTGAACTTGTAAACATATAGATTTTGGGATATGAACGATATCTGCAAGTTGATGTTTGACGATCACTCAGATCATGCAGCTCAAAAATACACATGAAAACAGTGGAAAATAGTGTTTAGTTCTCCATTCAATAGATGACTCTCGAATTTGCAGATCTGCGCACTTCCGCCGAAATCGCAACCACAACCTCGATCTGAAACCAGCTGACGTGACGCAATCCGTGATTCAGCAATGGTCGACTCTTGATGCAACGTCGTCAAAGTCACTGTCGTGGGGTTCTCTGCATCACGTCATTCTGTTTCTGACCGAGGTTGTGTTTGCGATTTCGGCAGAAGTGCGCAGATCTTTCTCGTTTTACTTTAATTTGGAATCTGTCGATAGTTCAGAACATGGACATCCAGTAAAATGAGACAAAGAAATAGATTTCACCATTGAAACTAGTTCCTGTTCCTTCAGCAGATGCGTGTCATCAAAATCACAAAAAATCCATTGTCATCATACCCCCTGCTCCCGCCCCCAATATTCGAGATGTTGATTTTTGCAGTTCCCTGCCACCCCTCTGAACTGCCATTTCAGGGCAAATTCCTTTCTTAAAATATACCGGTACTGTTGTGTATTGCACCTCATTTGCTATGCATCCTGGCGGTCTCCATCAGAATTTGTATGCATATTGCCAGATCCCTATGCCAGGCATACTTGGTATT
>NMRB01001056.1:126983-155349 GCA_002633025.1 Notospermus geniculatus | reverse complement strand
GGCGAAACCGATGCCACACCTGCTTCGGACATGGGCAGGTGCCCTGTGCAGTCTGTGAGGCCAGGGGGTCCCTCAAGTGCTACATCAAGTTAACAATAAAATGGTATGATTCTGGTTCTAATCAAAGGTGTGGCAGTCTAGGAAAACCTGTCGGATGTCACATTTGAGGAAGTGTTAACACATGGTTAGTGGCCTTGGTGAACCCGCACATTTCAATAGGTGAAATGTACTACGTAACAGGTAAACAGTAGCAGACCAATGCACAGGCAATCTGACAGCCCTTGTTGATCATCCAGCGACATCCGACGGGTTTTCCTAGACCACCACACACCACATGTCGAGTTCGAGAAGCATGAAGTTTTTTATGATCCCAATATATGTGAGCCGCTCTGGCAAAACCAGATGCTTGTCGCTCTTACCTTGGCAGGTTGAGACCAAATGTTTGTCAGTTGCCTATTATGAAATCTGACAGAATCTATTTCTTCCATTCTCTCCTGGTGTCATCTTAGTTCGTTGAGGCTCTACTGTGGGACAAGTGTCTGGTTTGCCAGAGCGGCTCACATATGTATTCCTAGGTCATGGAAGTGACCGAAAGAATTTTGGAGAAATCTGATTTTGACATGGCTACTCGGGGTAGGGGTGAACCAAATCGCAATAAGCACTTTTCACCCCGAGGCCCATCAGGGTCTTCGGGGTATTGTCATCACGCTGGCGTCTGTCTGTGCGTCTGTCGTCGTCACGCAAACGATGTGAACGCTCTAACTTGAGAATGCTTCGGAATTTTCATCTAAAATTTTGTATGGTGATACCTCATGACATGACGCTTCTCGCTATTGAAAATCGGCCGGATATGATTCATACTTTGGCCACCAGGGGGCACATAGTGAAAACACAAAATTTGCGATTACTCCTAAACTGGTCATCGAAACTTCATGAAATTTTTATGATGGGTGTATCCAGTCAAGGTACACAACATATCAGACGGGTTTTTGATTTGACCTACATTTCAAGGTCGCACAGGTCAAAAGCTGAAATCTGATTGGTCAACGACGTGAACGCTCTAACTTGAGAATGCTTTGGATTTTTAGTCTCCAATTCATTCACGATATTGACTGCAATTACCTAAAACCACCAACCCTCCAGGAAACAAATTAATGTACAACTTCTTCATTTCAGCTTCATTACAGGGTATACCACTTCCCATATCTTCTTTCAGTAAAACACACAGGCCGAGGGGTTACGCCCTCAACAGCGGGGCTATTTTTCTCCCTGAGCAGTGGATAGATCTTTGTCAAATTTTTGTCATGGGTGTTCATCGTATCCATGACGTAGGCCCAGGCCTACATCGTTCTGTGACATTGTGCGTTTTGCCCACCAGCTTTGCATACATCAGCAATGCATTTTGCCCACCAGCTTTGCGTCATTACGGCAACGTCAGCAATGGCGGACACTGTCGGAGTTACGTCGTGGAAACGATGAATATCTAATCAATATATAATATAACACTCAAGTTTTTTCCTACCTCACAGGACAAACCATCTTGCTGACCATATCATTGAGAGAACAGCCTTGCCGGATCACCTTGTCAGGACTGTTAGTGGTGAACTTGCCTTTGAGGAAGAACTACCAAGGGTCTGGCCCATCAACCACTTCCCAGAGGACAACATCAATAAAGCGTCGGGTCAGTTGGTCCAGCAGCACAACACTGCTTTTCCAACTGAAAGGATTCTACTTCAGGTATGGTACAATCATCTGTCAAACGCAAAGACATGCTGGGCCGTATTCAAAAAGGGTGATCATCACGAGATTAAGACTTAGACACGTGTAACTTCATTAAATGCACACACTTCCACCATGCATTTGACAAAGTTACACGCGTCTATTAAAGTGGCTCGCACACGAGCGTTTTATCCGGCGTTTAGGCCGTGCGCCTAGGGGCGTTTATGAAACGCCAAAATGAGCGCATGGTAAGCGCAGGGTTGACGCACTGCATGCACCAACTCTGCATTTGTAAACGCAGACCTCTGGGTGAACGCATTGGTTTTCAACATGTCCAAAACTTTTTCGAAAACGCAGAAGAGTGCGTCTATTGACGCAAACGCTGCGTATAACAGGGTTCATACAGGTGCTTGAAATCCTTGAATATCAATGAATTTTAGGAATAATTTCTCCAGGACCTGGAATATCCTTGAATTCTGACAAATCTTTAAAATGTCAATGAAAGTCCTTATATTTTCATCATTGCTGACNTGAAAATGTCCTTGAATTTTGCTGAAATCAGACCTTGAAAGTCCTTAAAAAGTCCTTGAAATTTGAGAGCCTAAAGGTGTACGAACCCTGTATAAGAACACATGAAAACGCACGAGAACGCATGAAAACGCAGCGTTTGTAAACGCACTGCGCGTTTACAAACGCCTACTTTGCGTTAATTTAGCGCATTCTCTGTGTCAAAGAGAAGAGACGCTACGTACCGGAAGTCGTCAAAACGCCCGAAAACGCAGGGCCTGCGTTTCGAAAACGCAGGACGTGCGTTCACACGGCGTCAACTATGCGCTAAATTGTGCACTTGTCGGCGTTTTCAAAACGTGCTAGTTGACGCCATGCTCGGCGCTCGTGTGAGAGCGGCTTTAGTCCTAAACACCCTCTTTGAATATGGCCCCCATATGTTACATTTTGGATCCAGGCCGTATGAACACATGGTCCATGGACCCCTTTTATTAGCCAAATCCTCATTCATTTTGAAGTTATCAAGGAAGATTTGAAAGATTTGTGGCCTCCCAGTTTTCCCTGACCTCACTGGAACCCGCCAACACAACCCTTATTGTTGCTGTCATAAATACCATAAAGGAATCAAACATAAAGGTTCAATTTACGGTACAAATTTAGCATTATATAAATGTGGTCTAGCAACCAATTCTTGGGGCTTGGCCTCTATTCATTCCTTAATTGCTGACCCCTCCTGTTTGCACAGGGTATTTCAGATCTACATTTGGGATTCAGCTCAGTCTTTTTAACCAGGTTTTTAACCAGGTTTTCGAAGAAAGTCCTGGTTATTAAATTACCGAAAGTGGCGGGCGTTCGGGCGGTCGGGCGGTCGGGCGTCCGGGCGTNAGGTTTGCCCGCGCATGCGTAGGCATCGTACATGTAGGTCTTCTAAGGATGTACGGAAGCTAGCAATCAAGGATGGGATCGTGCTGCCGATCTGGACGTTCCCATCTTCACTGAGTTCAGGTCAAGACTCGGCTTCTCCTCCCTTGACCTTCACGCAAGCAAACTACATTCGTGTTCAACGGATTTCCCCGGTCCCAAAAATAGCAACCAATCACTGCAAAGCTTGTATTGGCAGCTCGGGTATGATGACAAGATGGCGGTCGATGAAACTTTATTCGAATGCAAATTCTCCGTGGAAGGACTTACAAGTACAGTGGAACCTCCCTTAACGGACACCTCTGCCAGGAGGACACCTCTTTATTAAGGACACCAAAGTTCAGACCCAAACTGACCATTTCCATTCATTTCAACCTCTGTAATCAGGACACCTCTCAATTAAGGACAGCATCTGTCAGTCCCAAAGGTGTCCTTAATAGAGAGGTTCCACTGTACTCAAAAAGAAGCCGCGAAGGCAATATTCGATGGAGACTATTTGTTAGTCTGTTGTAGGACTGGCAGTGGGAAGTCAATTATGAACCAGTTGCGAAGTTGAACGGCGTACTCGTATGAATAAATTATCGCAAAAGAACCGAGGCTTCTGATTGGGCGCACGAGAAAATCCCAAAGCGTTGAAAACGGAATCTGGTTGCTTGCTGCAGAGTGTAGGAAGAGGTTAGCGATTTCTACACGATGCATTATGCAGAATGGACGTTCCAGAGGACGACAATAGGGAGGTTTCGCAAGCGCCCGGTTAGGCCATACGACGACGTTTATCTATTGTGCGGGTACACCCAAACAATAGCGAGTTTTCGCAAAGCCCCCGAAACGCCAACGGGAACGTCTATCCTTTTGTTCGGTGCTCTCTTCGTGGCATCGAACAATGGGTTTGGCGTTCGCGTTGGCGTTCCGGGGGCTTTGCGAAAACTCCCTAATAGATAAACGTCGTCGTGTGGCCTAACCGGGCACTTACGAAACCTCCCTATTATGGATTGAAGACGACGGGTATCTGCTTTTCCAGGATGGTGAAGAAATGTCTGCGCATCATTATGTGTGTCTTCTATTTCAGCGGGCACTCTGTTGTGGTCTACGATACTCAACCCAAAGCTTCGTATAGATCCAGCAGATCTAAGACCACTTATTGGGAAAAACGTCAAGCTAAGTGTGGGAATGAACTATATGCCACCACGAAAACCCCGGCAGGAAGGTGAGCGTCCATTGGCGGATCGAGTGTGTTCGACGATGTGCGAACTTTCGCGCACTTCTGGTTTGGAACTACGAAACATTTTGTTACATCTGCCTTGGAAATATATATTGTTATCGCGGGCGTGGTCTTTTCTGCAGAAGGTATCACGTGCCACTTTTATGTCGCGTTGATATTCTGTAAGCCGTGATGATTTGTAAAGCTGATTTCTGGTGAAATAGCCTAGGCCTAGGCCTACAGTTTCCCATTGAATTTGAGGAATTGAGTTGGTCAATTGAGTTACAATAGGAATCAGTCGATTAATTTCACTGCCATTATTACTAAAGAAGCAGCACCACTCCCGAGGCTAATGTGAGATCCATTTTGAAACAATAAGGAACTTTCCCTCCAGTTTCTTTTCGTTTTTCTTTCCCATCATAGTTCATCATACAAATTGTCCATGAATGTCCGACTGTAGACGGAAATCCACAACAAACTTGAACATCATCATACTGAAATGATGCTGTTTTGAACAAATTTTAATGTATGATCGTGAAGACAGACCTTGTATACATGTACAGTGGCGCTTTAAACAGTAAGATGAATTATTAAAACCTTTAACATTCAACGACGATCTATTCATTTACAGATTGATAAGGCGTGTACACCATGACACATGGACATCATCGATGATGGACGTAGATGGACAAAGTAAGCGTCGAACTGTTCCTACAAGCTGGTCTTACCCCTGAGGTGATGTCGACAAGAACGCAGCAAGGAATGGCATATCTTGGGTGCATTTTACGTTGAATGTGCCATGTTTTCATGTTTCCATCCATACATGGATCAGCATTAAAGGGACTAGGAAAATTTTTTCAAGCTTCGGTTATTACAAAATGCTAGTCTTTCATGATAAGTTCCCACCGTCAATTCACTTTTTCAATTAAGTGTTAATTACTGGCATCCAGACAAATCGGTCATCACCACACCATGGAGAATTCACCACGTCACTGGTAACCTCTCGCTGTATGTTTTGTATGGAGCGAGCCTGTACTCTATTATGTTGATTAGGTTCCCAGTGACGTGGTGAATGCTCCATGGTGTGGTGATAACTGATTTGTCTGGGTGCCAGTAATTAACAGTTAATTGAGAAAGTGAATTGACGGTGGGAATTTATCATGAAAGACTAGCATTTTGTAATAACCGAAGCTTGAAAAATTTTTCCTAGTCCCTTTAAAGGGACTTAGTCGTGGCAGTCAAAAATGACACTAAGAACAATTTCGTGGCCCACGAAATTCACAGTTTCAAAATTATAAATTTCTTATTTTACGGATTATACATCCCTAGATAAGCCTAGATTTGCATGTGACCGTGCTCTATGCTATTCGAACGCTGCAATGCCACAGCAGTTGCGCAAGAGTACTGTAATTGATTCAAGATGGCGGCATTTGATTCTCTATTTGGACACCTTCACTGGCACACGACCAGTTCGCGTTTTTCGATATCACGCTGGTGATTCAAACACAAAATTATTTTATTCGTACGCGAAGTCGTTGATGCATAACAAATGGTGCTTGTCGTATTCGCAGTTCATCTGGTAAATGGAAGGGGTGACGGGTGATTACAAAATAAGCTGTCACCCCTTCTATTTGCCGAAACAACTGCAAAAATAGTCAACACGATTAGTTATGCATGAGTAAAATCGCGTACGAAAAAAAGATTTTTAGGTTTGAATCACCAGCGTTGATATGCAGTGTGTATATACTTATTTAGCACTTAGATTACCAAGCTTTTACGTGCATTTTCAAATTGCAATGTACTTACATGTCTATAGAAATAATGCATATTCCTCCGACGCTGTGTATTTTTATTTTAGCAATTAGATTTGCCGCGATCGTACTTGCATTCTGCCAATTTAACGATGTGCGTTCACATGTACAAGTTTTTAGCAACCAAGCAAGCGGAAATGTTTTAGCTCAGCAACGTAGGCCTACAAGTAAGTAATGTACATTAACATACAGTATACATGTATTACACTACATGTACTTTCTGGTCGAAGTTGAATTCTTAAGGCCTTTTTGTGGCTGAGAGCCGACAAAACGCGGCGATTTCACAGGCCATAGAAATTTGTTGCTACTTTTTCAATGGTAGAATTGTTGCCTTTTGACTGTGAAAATGCCAGGCAAGCGCGAAATCACGGCGTGAAAACGGGAGAGTGGGTTCAGGCCTTACAATAAAGGCCTAACTATAAAAAGATTTTTAGGTTTGAATCACCAGCGTGGATATGCAGTGTGTATATACTTATTTAGCACTTAGATTACCAAGCTTTTACGTGCATTTTTTTTCAAATTGCAATGTACTTACAGTCTATAGAAATAATGCATATTCCTCCGACGCTGTGTATTTTTATTTTAGCAATTAGATTTACCGTGATCGTACTTGCATTTTGCCAATTTAACGATGTGCGTTCACATGTACATGTACATGTACATGTACAAGTTTTTAGCAACCAAGCAAGCGAAAATGTTTTAGCTCAGCAACGTACAAGTAAGTAATGTACATGAACATACAGTATACATGTATTACACTGCATGTACTTTCTGGTCGAAGTTGAATTCTTAAGGCCTGTACCCATAGACGCGATTTTTGTGGCTGAGAGCCGACAAAACGCGGCGATTTCACAGGCCATAGAAATTTGTTGCTACTTTTTCAATGGTAGAATTATTGCCTTTTGACTGTGAAAATGCCAGGCAAGCGCGAAATCACGGCGTGAAAACGGGAGAGTGGGTTCAGGCCTTACAATAAAGGCCTAACTAACTGAAGTAGGGAGCGCTTCAAACCGCGTTGGGAGTAGGCTAGGTGTGACGGTGGCAAAAAATACAAGGCTCGTCTTTGAAACTTGGCCAGTGCTGTGATACTACTGAACATGACTTTTATTATTATAAAATTCTACGTACACGATTAAAATTTTGTACTTCTTTATGATTGTATAAATAAATTTTAAATGATTTCAAAAGATTTCGTTTGTCAATCTGTGCAGATAGCAGTAAAATCAGTCATGTTTGATTGAAAATAAACGAGACTCGCCTTTATGGAAATTGATGTTTGATTGAGATTACGAAGCATAAATGGGCACGAAATCTCCCTATTTTCCAATATAAGTTAATATATACTATACTTTGCAGCGTGGCTTATGATGTTCCCATCCGCCACTTAACCCATGCTACGGATCCGGTGAACCACGGATCCGTGGAAGAACCCCTCCGGTCACAAAAGCACGAGACGAATTCTCGTTACCTCAGAATTTTCTTATACATTCTGTGCAAAGTTTATAATTAAAAACCATCATGTTCATGACGTCACACGATTTCTTCGGTGGGCCTGAAAAAACTCGGTGCTGGCGTTAACACGGTTGGTATTCTAATTAGGAAGTTCGTTTTTTTTTCGTTCGCGAAATCGCTGGGCATGTGCTTTTATAAACGGGACAGTTGAATCATGTCGTAAAATTGACCTCAAAGCCTACATGAATGGCGTAGAACATCCTCGGTTGTGCGTCACACAGACTGAAATCCGTAAGGCTTGGCGCACTGACGGCAAATCTCAGTGCTGTAGGGATTTTTAAGTCAACTGACCCGACGCTGTTGAACTCGTCATTCAGCCGGGTCAGCCGACTTTAAAAACACCCCTACCGCATTGAGATTTGCCGTCGATATGCGCCTAGCCCAAAAATGGCAAATCAAATCTTGATTCCTTAAGGCTTCCTGTACATAGAAGTATACGGTATTCGGTATACTCTATATGGTATACGGTATACGGACACGGCGATTTATNGTTTAAAGGAGTGTGCGAGGAGGGTTGAATGGGATTTGATCAGCCCTCGAATGGCAATGGTCGGGGTCAGCCATATATAGGCTAACTAAGGTTACACCTGTTGAAAATACCCGTGTTTTTCCAGACCCGTGTCAAACCCGTGTGTGCGAAAAGCCCGGCGAGAGGTCACACTACGACATTGTAGTTAAGTAGCCCGGCGACAGTTGCGCTGCATGCACTGACTCTTCGGTCATTTATGTAGACACACATTGTTGGAGGCGGGAAAACGACATCGCTTAATGGCTGCGCCATCTGTAGCCGTGCTAAGAACTAACAAAAACACGGGGATTTCGAAAAGCACGGCAATTCATAGGTGTGACCGCAAAAAAAACGGGGATTTTATGTAGTTAACCACGGCTTAGGCCTATATTTATGTAGCCGGTACTGTAGGGGATCCGATTTAACTGAGATCTCCCTGTCCTAGCCGAAGACAGGGAGGTGATAATTGCCGCATTCATCCGTCTCTCGTGACACAAAGTCCCTGCAGCGAAACGGGGGGGGGGGGGGGGGGNTGGTACATGTATGGTTGCGAGCAGGATTGCAAATGTCCTCCCCCGATAACATCCTGAGAACATCGGGATTTCTTAGCCCTGGCTGATGTTCTCAGGATGCCCGGCAAGGACACACAAGTTATTAATTCTGTGAGCCTATTGCATTTTGATGTATGGACATGTATTTATTTAATTCCCATCTGCTGATGTTGTATTCCCACAAAAGGATGATTTACAATTGTAAATCAAGAACGGTTAAGTACAGATTGATTGCACCAGTTCACGGTGACTTCCCATTTCGCCAAATCCCATTTTGCCAAATCCCATTTCGCCAAATCCCATTTGGCCAAATTTCCATTTGGCAAAATTCCCAAATCGCCAAATTCCCAATTTGCCAAATTCCCAATTTGCCAAATTCCCATTTGGCCAAATTCCCATTTCGCCAAATTCCCATTTGGCCAAATTCCCGTTTCACCAAATTCCCATTTCGCCAAATTCCCGTTTCGCCAAAAATTTACTTGACACCCCTGTGTTGTTTCAAAATGAATCGTTCCAAATATTAACAATTTTTGAAGCAGGCTTTTTTGATGTATGGACATGTATTTATTTAATTCCCATCTGTTGATGTTGTATTCCCACAAAAGGATGATTTACAATTGTAAATCAAGAACGGTAACCTTCACTGCCATGAAAATAAGCAAGAAGTCAATCTCCAGAATTCACGAATTTTCGACCCCAACCGGGGTCTTTTTCAAGTGGAACTTTACAATCTGAAACTCTAGAAAACTCTAGAAAAGACTCACTCTAGAAAACTCTAGAAAAGACTTCACTGCCATGAAAATTCCATTTAAACCATAGGCATTATGAACTTGGAACCTGTCTCAGGTGGATAGGGACTGGATTTCTATCGAGTGAAATTTGGTTTAAGGTAATTGGACGCACTCGTCACAAAATAAATTTGCAAGCCATCCTACACTTTTGTCAGACTATGTTTACAAACAAACCCACGCTCGTACGATCCCCTTCCAGCCGCGGATGTTATTAACCAGAGGACGGTCCCGCCGGATGTTGTCATACATGTATTCATATCATTGTGTACATTCAAAAACCTTTACATTTTGCTACAAAACTTGAATAGCCGACAGTTGGGTTTTGTCGAAACGTGTTCTGATTGACGCGGGGCTGACAGACGACAAATAGGGAGTTTTCGCAAAGCCCCCGAAACGCCAACGCGAACGCCAAACCCATTGTTCGATGCCACGAAGAGACCATGGAACAAAAGGATAGACGTGAGCTCGTAATATTTCTTAGATACTGAATATGTATCTACCGAACATCATTCTTTTCGTGTCGATTTTGTGTCCTTTGGTTGTCAACGCTGCCCAATTACCGGAGAAAGGTAAGTTCCTCTACCTATCCTTTACCATTCGGAACTTCCGAAGGCAACTGCTCGGCAATTTCCATAACAACTCGCATTCTTCCCCTCTCGGACAGAATTCCAAGGCAGCCATCTTGAACGCGCAACGATTGCCGTGCGTTTGTGAGGGTTTCGATGCGGTTCGCCTCATCACACCTGCAGCACCCTGCGCATGAACAAAATAGGTCACATAAAATCGTTGCGTTACTGATCAATAATTGGCAGATTGGGTGAGATACCGGTAAGTTTATAAATAATATGCCTCAACTTATCGAGCAAATAAGGTTGAACATCTTAACAGGCCCAAATTCGGGGAAATAGTCCCACGGTCCTGACGCCGGCGGTCACGTGGGTTTGTTGATAAACAATATGGCTGCCTTGGGAGGTAAAAAGCGCCTCCCAGTGGACAGATAAGCAGTTCGCCTCAGGTCGTTCCGAATGATCCTTTACCTTGCTCTTCTTCATGCCCTCACACAAATCCTTGCTGAAATACCAGTACCGTCCAGTGAATCAGTGCTGCCTCCAGCTGCATTCCCTCAACTGTCATTCTCCTACTTTATAACTTGGAAAATCACAAATTTCGTGGTTTTACCTTAAAATGTTGTATTACAAGTCACTAATGAATTTTATCACAGTGACATGTAATAAAAAGATTCTTATTATTTGTGACTATTTTTATGAGTCATAGTTATTTAGTACTCACTCGCTAAATTTCAGCAGGGCTTTGTGTGCGAAGTGTATACGGGGGAGCGAGACCAAAAGCCTGCTATGGGAAGATGGCGTGAAGTATTTACCATCATACGGATCCGATAAGAATCCGATACGTGTCAGGTCCACAAAAAACCGGTCAAACGGTTATAAACATTAGGGTGTTCATTGGACTGGTGTCCTATTTTTATGCGGAAGCCATATTTCCACTGCGGTCCGTTTTTTCCTAATCGCTCCAGGTAGCGATTCGTCCGGATTTTTCGTACACTTCCGGCGTCCGACTAGACCGAACACTGTCCTGATTGAAAATACTAGGACAGACGCAAGCAATATGCATAAAACCATCATGGCGCCCGCTGGTCTATATTTAGCTCGGGGAAGCCCCGTACTCCCGTGGGCAAAATAGCAATTGTATCACCGTTCACTGCCAGTTTGAGGCATTTAGCTTGCATGGGTTTTAGGCAGCAGTAAGCTGTTTGCCTTCTTTCTTCACCTGAGCTAAAGCCAACTTTGATCTCAAGCAAAAATCTATGTTTTCCTGAAAATTACTCATGATTATGAGATCATCATGATCATGATCATGCCCAAGTTGTGGGAGCCGCCATCTATTGGAGCTTGTAGAATGACGTCACTCTCGTCGGAATTCCGCCGTAAGATCATTTGATTTCACCGGTCTTCGAATGCAAGCTGCCCAGAAGACCGGGTACCAGTCTAGCGTCCGACGCGCGATCAAATTTAGATTTGATTCATTACATCGTGCGACCGGTGTGACAGGGATCTCAACCCCCTGGAATCAAAGTCCGGTTTATATGGCTACAGAGACCATGACCATTGGAACAGAGCCATCAATAGCAGACTATTGTATCCCGGATTTACATTCCTAGGACTCTCCTCTGGTACACCTGCCAGTTTAGACGCGTCAGAATTTCTCGTGAGACCATTCGAAAGCCCACTGGGACCCGAGGTTCAACTCGGTCGTGGCGAGTCGCAACCGAACTCCATTAATTCCTCGGGTAGTTGATATCATATTTGACCTAGTTCGTTGCTCGGGTTGAACCCTCGATGGAATGAGGACCGAACTCGACCACTCACGTGAATAACCTGGCGACCAGCAGGAAAAAAATCGTCGAATTCGCTGGAAAATATGTAATAAAATCAGTTCTTTCGGCCAACAAACCTCATTTACAACAGTTTAGCACGTTTTGGCCTAAAAAATCTGAACGGAACTCTAACTATGAAGTTCCATTCATGTCATTTTTTATTTTAATTTTGTCATGTATGATAATTACAAATTATCTCAGTAAGATATTTTAATTAATAAACATCAGATGTTGCATAATTAATTTGAGATATTTAACAGTTATCTGATATTTACAAAACATCTCATGAAAATAGTTTAAAAACATCAGGTGTTTATTAATTATCAGATAATTAATAAATATCAGATGTTTAATAAATATCTGATGTTGATTAATTGTCTCCAATCCTCGGTAATTTCCGTCAAGGTTGCCATTCAGCCAATCAGATCTTGCCTTACATTGCGGTCCGCGCATGCGCACTATGAGCGGAAATTGCCGGGAACAACGAACACCGAAGCTACCAACTGACAGCACTCATTTGTAATATTATCAGATATGACAAAATTCAAATAATAATGACATGAATGGAACTTCATATCAAACAGTGCAGGCATGGTACTGATGACTAGCAGACGCCATCTTTCAACAACTCGAGGAACTCGAGTTGCAGTTCGGGTGGAATTCCTACCCGACATGCGTACTTCGAATATGATGTCATGAAAATCTAAAATCTACTTTTACTCGGCTCGAGAGTTCCAGTCGAACTCGGCCACGTGTTTCTGGTCAAGCACGTGCTCTGGTTCAGACGCTGGGTAGGCCTTGCTGACAAGTCATTCGCCAGTCTACTCCCTCCGCGTTAACCCACCGACCTCCCCTATCAGATTATTAAGACCGCCCAACCTCACAGTTGGGCGGTCTTCATTGGTTTTGCTGATTTTCTCTGAATCTCTCTCTCTCCATCAACATTTGGGGTCGTATTTCAGAACGTTCCTTAATGTTAAGGTCGACCTTACGTCTATTGTAAAACATCGAGAACAATAGATTTAAGCTGGAGCTTAATGTTGAGGAACATTCTAAAATACGGCCCTTGGTTTCAGATGGATAACTCAAGAATTAAGCTATGTATCACCACGAAACTTTCAGGATTTGTAGATGTGTACAAAAGACAGATCAAGTTTGATTCTTGGCTTGATCCAAAATCAATTAAGTGTTATTTGTTGAGATTTTTTTGCTGTCTAATATGATATTCAACAGCATGGTGGGTAAGCACTTTATAAGATGCACGATCGTAACTTTCATTCATGACGATGATTGCAACGTCTTCAGAATGATGGTAATTTTAGAATTGCACGTGTGTTTTGTTTACCGTTTTGGTGACCGAACAACTATGGCGCGCATTCCCAGCCAAGGGGTCTAATTAGATATCTATCTTAGTTCAACAAGGATTGTAGGCCAATCATGTGGTGTCAACCCCTTCCCACCCAAGGCCAAGGGGTCTAATAAGATATCACATAAATTCACCAAGGATTGTAGGTCTAGGGCCTAGTCACGTGATAATATTAACCACTTCGCACCCAATAAAGGGGTCCAGCTAATAAGGTATCTATCTCAATTTACCCAACAGGAAGCACAAAGAACGACACTTAAAATGACATAAAATGAAACGTCGTCTCCAAGATTTCGCAAATTTTCGACCCCAACCGGGGTCTTCTTCAGGCTGGCACTTTCTAGTCTAGCTATCAGAAGTCCGCCAAGTCTTACATTTAGGGCCTAGTACATGTATGTTCTTATTAAATTCGTTAATGCCTTTGTTTTCTATGTAAATACCCCATTTTCCCCTTTTTTAGTATGCAGAGGGACAAACCAGCGCCATACCTCGGCCAATATGTATACGTTGTTGAAGCGCCGGTACACGAACTGCACAGTAATATTATCAGATATGACAAAATTCAAATAATAATGACATGAATGGAACTTCATATCAAACAGTGCAGGCATGGTACTGATGACTAGCAGACGCCTTCTTTCAACAACTCGAGGAACTCGAGTTGCAGTTCGGGTGGAATTCCTACCCGACATGCGTACTTCGAATATGATGTCATGAAAATCTAAAATCTACTTTTACTCGGCTCGAGAGTTCCAGTCGAACTCGGCCACGTGTTTCTGAATAGTCAAGCACGTGCTCTGGTTCAGACGCTGGGTAGGCCTTGCTGACAAGTCATTCGCCAGTCTACTCCCTCCGCGTTAACCCACCGACCTCCCCTATCAGATTATTAAGACCGCCTCACAGTTGGGCGGTCTTCATTGGTTTTGCTGATTTTCTCTCTCTCTCCATCAACATTTGGGGTCGTATTTCAGAACGTTCCTTAACGTTATTAAGGTCGACCTTAAGTCTATTGTAAAACCATCGAGAACAATAGAAGGTGGATCTTAATGGTAAGGAACATTCTAAAATACGGCCCTTGGTTTCAGATGGACAACTCAGGAATTAAGCTATGTATCGCCACGAAACTTTCAGGATTTGTAGATGTGTACAAAAGACAGATCAAGTTTGATTCCTGGCTTGATCCAAAATCAATTAAGTGTTATTTGTTGAGATTTTTTGCTGTCTAATATGATATTCAACAGCATGGTGGGTAAGCACTTTATAAGATGCACGATCGTAACTTTCCATTCATGACGATGATTGCAACGTCTTCAGAATGATGCTAATTTTAGAATTGCACATGTGTTTTGTTTACCGTTTTGGTGACCGAACAACTATGGCGCGCATTCCCAGCCAAGGAGTCTAATTAGATATCTATCTTAGTTCAACAAGGATTGTAGGCCAATCATCTGGTGTCAATCCCTTCCCACCCAAGGCCAAGGGGTCTAAAGGGAGCTAAAGGGGTCTAAAGAGAGCCACGGTGGTGTTTTGGTTCGAGCCTCCGACTAGCGGTCAGAGGATCCCGGGTTCGAATCCCGCTGCTGGCGTGAGACTTTGGGCAGGTCTCTTTGCCTTACTGGCCTATCTCCACCCAGGTGTATAAATGGGTACCGGTCGGAAATGCTCAGATTGTAGCGCTGAATGAGCAGCTCATCTGAGTTCTACTGAAAGGTTTCAGGATAGACTAGGGTTAAAGTGTAAAGTCGGATGACACCTCTACCGTTGTTGATATCAGACTATAAACCCAAACTTTAACGTAACTTTTTAATAAGATATCACATAAATTCACCAAGGATTGTAGGTCGTCTATAGGGTCTATGTCACGTGATAATATTAACCACTTCGCACCCAATAAAGGGGTCCAGCTAATAAGGTATCTATCTCAATTTACCCAACAGGAAGCACAAAGAACGACACTTAAAATGACATAAAATGAAACGTCGTCTCCAAGATTTCGCAAATTTTCGACCCCAACCGAGGTCTTCTTCAGGCTGGCACTTTCTAGTCTATCTATCAGAAGTCCGCCAAGTCTTACATTTAGGGCCTAGTATGTTCTTATTAAATTCGTTAATGCCTTTGTGTTCTATATGTAAATACCCCATTTTTCCCTTTTTTAGTATGCAGAGGGACAAACCAGCGCCATACCTCGGCCAATATGTATACGTTGTTGAAGCGCCGGTACACGAACTGCACAGTAATTGACGGTAACCTTGAAATTAGATACATTGAGAATCAACCGGATGATATGTCCTTCCTCAGCACAATAAGAGAGGTCACTGGCTACGTACTGGTCCTTGTCTCAAGTAAGTGAATTCACACCGTTCAAGCACGAGATGTGGGCCCGGGGGCCATATTCACGAAGCCTTCGCAACTTTGCATGCAAGTCTATTGTTTGGCGGCACATGTTCTATTGTTCACTGGCTGCCAACATGGCAATGGATGTGAGATTTGCGTGCACGCAAAGTTGCGAAGGCTTAAAAATGTGGCCCCAGGCCCTAAACACATCTTTTCAAAGTGAGAATTACTTTCTTATGTAAATCACTTTGAACGAGTCTTGTAACTTGAACATGGCATGTTTTTACATTCGGTCACCAGGGGAGTGACAGGGGAGGCACAGCCCATGCATACATTGGCACTGCATGGGCACTGTAACTGAAATGATTGAATAATGTAATACACATGATACCGTTCACGATTCCGTCGAGCTTGACAATAAGGCCCAATAATTATTCTCTTTCTTCCTCCAGATTTCCCAACGTTGCCTCTGACCAACCTTGAGATCATCCGCGGCGAAACGCTTTATCGCGGCAAGTACAGCCTCAGCATCTACTATAACAGGTATCCGGGGTATGAAAGGCCTGGTCTCCGGATTGTAAAAATGCCGAATCTCAGAGGTAGGCACTCATTCATTGTGGAAAATCCCTTTTTGAGTTCAGACATCAGACCATATTTATTAACCTCGCTATGCATGGATTTGAAATCATATTACATGTATAATTGAAAATAACACCTAGGTACATGTAATAAAGCTTATACATACGTCATACTTCTGAAAAGATTAATGCATATATTAAGAAAGTGATTTTATGCTTCATTTTACAAAAATACATGTACGTCGAATCGGATAAATCCGTCGAATCCGTCTTTTCGATGTGCTCAGTAAAGCCTAGGTCACAAATGCACCGGGCCCCGTACGATTGGTCCCACCCAGCGGCTTGCTGCGGATTTTAGAGACTGAAACTCGGATCTAAGATGAATCATGCCGAAATCGCCTCAATAGATAGGCGGAAAGTAGGCTGGATCAAACTGGGCACCGTAGAAATTGGCCAAAATGTCTGTTTTTACTCGCCGTACGGGCCCCGGAGTGGATATGTGACTGGGGCTTATATCTCGATGCTTTGATTTTCACTTCAGCGATCCTACGCGGCGAGGTGCTAGTAAAAGGGAATCGACATCTCTGCTTCGTGAATAGTATTGACTGGACACAGATCACTACAGGCAGGGTGGACGTTGTCAATCCGGAAGAAGATTCCTGCCAAATATGCGATCCCAATGTCTGTTCGAATTGCTGGGATTTAGGCCGCGAAAATTGCCAAGCAAGTAAGTGTAGGCTATGAGTATGTACATGTACAAGTGGCGTACGCGACTCTCTTGAACTCGGTTTTTCCACGAAGATCCGCAGACATTTACAACAAAGGTGGCGGTCTGAGGGCTTGTTTCCACCAGTGGATGGCGCCTGCGTTCGAATCAATGTTAAATCCATTGACTGTTTCCACTGCACTTTCGCGTGAGCGTCGAAGTCGGCGAACGCACCTGACGCCCCTGCACCAAATTTATAATCTTGACGCGCCGTTTTGTATGCTATAATCGGAACGATACTCATGATTTGGCCTAAATAGTTCGGCCGAAGTGAAAAACGCGATCGCATAAATCCTAGTTCAGACTTCGACGCAAGACCATTGGCGTCCGACGCATGAAAAACTTACAGTCTCGCGGTCGGACGTCGACCAAATCGCACGACGGGGTCGGCGTCGAACGCAAAATCGCGCGTTGGTCGCCGGCGATGGTCGTGCGTCGAAGTATGAATTTGGCTTTAGGCTATACATGTACCATTCAATAATGGCCGCTGGTACGGACGCTGTAGTGTGAATCAACACGACGACGTCGGCGTCCAGATTTTGATCGCGCGGCGGTCGCCGATGGTCCTGCGACGGAGTATGAACTAGGATTTAGAATGAATGTATCACATCAGTTTTATGCCATTTTCAGTGGATGTGAAGAGCGAATGCCACGCGTCCTGTACAAATGGTTGTTTTGGTCGAGGAAGGAGGGACTGTTGTGACCAGAAATGTGCGGCAGGCTGTTTTGGACCGAGAAACTCGCAGTGCAGGGTTAGTACATTCTGACGTACATCATTACACGAACATTGACTCGTCACAGAACGACATGCAGTTGCTTCAGCTCATCATACGGACACTTTAATACAATCCGCATATTTGGACGTTGTCAGCGTACCTTGTATCTTATCTTTGATCGGTTTTCTTTTCTTTTCTTTGTAGTATTGCCGAGGTTTGGAAGACGATGGCGTCTGTGTATCATCTTGTCCCCCTCATAAGTATCGTCATGGCCGAAAGTGTGTACGACACTGTCCTGGTTAGTATGACCGCTGCGCATGTGTCAAAAACCGCCTTTATTCTGACGAGAAGTCGTGCTGCATCCCCATTTTCTTCTGCGCGGCTCTAGTCTAACGATTGGCCATTTTATTGCCAGTGGCGATTTCATTAAAGGGGCATCGGTACCCCTTCCCTATTTTGCGCAAAACATAGTCTACCTGCGTTAAGCTATGTAGATTCATAGGCGTACTACTTCTCCGTTTTGCGCGTTGCGCTTGTCCGTTCCCTATGTTTATGTGTGGTACCAACAATAAAATTAGAACTTCATGACCACACCACAAATGTTTTGGCCAGAAGCTGGTTTCTTATGTTGACGTAAGATGGCGTGTTCGAATGCTGTAGATACTAGTACGACGAACTGCCGAACGATCGATCAGGATGTAGGCCTACACAGGCACGACGTCGTGACATGCATAGATCTCGTCAGGAGGTAATAATCTATGCCTTCCTATAGGCTTCTTGTTTTTCGTGTCCTAGGCCCTTCACGATTGGTGAGAAGTTAAAACCGGTTTCAAATTTAAAAAAATCGTGTTCAATCCTAAGGACTTCCGTGATGATCGTAATGCCTTCCTGGAGGCTTCCTGCAAGCTTCGTGTTGATCAACACGCGATTTTCGAATTTTAAACATGTTTAAAATTCTCACAAATCGTGAGGGGCCTGGGACACGAAAAACAAGAAGCCTATTGGAAGGCATTACGATTCATTACGAAGCCTATAGGAACACCACGAAAGCATTTCGTGTTACTGTAGAGGCATCGTGGTCGGAATCGTGGCAGTGTGAGACGGGCTGCAGCATGTGAACACGATGCCTGCGCGAAGCATACAGGAAGTCAACACGAAGGTGCACGACGCGTGCATGAAGTGATTACAAAAGCCGCATTGAGCCGAGACCAATCAGATCACTGCCCGCCCGCCACGATCCCTCTACGAAAACATTTTGCAGCATTTGTAGAAGCATCGTGGTCGGAATCGTGGCAGTGTGAGATGGGCTTTAGGTCCACCTTAACCTTTTGTATTGCCCTGCAAAGCAATAGCTAAAGGTAATCCTTGAAGCCCAGTTCACACTGCCACGATTCCGACCACGATGCCTCTACGAAATGCTTTCGTGGTGTTCCTATAGGCTTCGTGATGCCTTCCTACAGACTTCTTGTTTTTCGTGATAATCCGCACCCATTGTAACACTAAGGCCACGATCCCTCTACGAAAATATTTCAGAGGATTCGTAGAGGCATCGTGGTCGGAATCGTGGCAGTGTGAACTGGGCTTAAGCCTCGTTTATGTCGCCCTTGCGTACAGTCAGAACTAGTTGGCAACTGATAATCGGCGCGTAGTTGGAACTAATTAGTCACAACTACAAGGTGACATAAGCTCTCGGGCGTCAGCGAGTAACTGGTTGCCAACTAGTTGCAAACTAAAAATATCCAGATCCTGAAAGTCGCACAAGTTCAACTTACTTAAAATCAAAAGAAATCTGTGTCGACATAAGCACTCAAAAGACGGCGATATACTAGTTCCAGGTAGTTGCGACCGATCGGTATTTTTCTAGTCGGTGGCGACGTAAGTTTACAGTTGCAACTAGTTGACGCTATTTCTATCATAGCGTAGGGCGACATAACCGAGGCTTTAGAGTTAAGGAAGCTGAGTTAAGGAAGCTGAGAATACGGCCCATGATCTTTCTAAGTGACGAGTTCCAGGTTTCACCGAATTGTTTTTATATTATTTTCATTTCGAAACCACGACTCTACATTGCAGATTACCTTCCGAATTATGGAAAGATGTGTGTGGATAAGATATGCCCTGTTGGATATGACCAAATCAATGACGAATGTTTGCCCTGTGGTAGGCGTTGTAAAAAACGTAAGTTGGTAATCTTTCCCATGGAAAGGCCCTGAGACAAGTGTCCGGGGCAGGTTGTCGAGACACAAATTGTACCCGGGAAAATTGGAGCGGTCAGTCAGTTGGCCAATAGGTGTCACTGTAGCCCAATTCAATGCCTACATGTAGTGGACCCATTCATGCTTGATTGAGCACTAATCAAGCGAATTTTCTTTTGTATTGCATAAACATGTACATAACACACATAACATTTATTATCTCAAAGATCCCTAATCTGAGGATGACAATACATGTAGTTCAATGGGGACCCTACATGTAGCTCACTGCCTCAATAGGTGTCACTAGTGGTTGAAACTATTGAAATGAAACTGACACCCCGGTAAGGTCCCCGGGACGCATATTCACAAAACTACTTAAGTCTAAGTGTGACACTTATCCTTTGTTTAACACAAAAGATAAATATCACACTTTGACTTAAGTATGTTTATAAATATGGACCCAGAAATCATTCTTGCTGTAAAAAAATAAAACATCTTTTATCCATTTATACACAGGTTGCCTTGGTCTCAACGTCTCCCGGGAGTCCCTGGACCCTAGCACCATCGGGCGATTTAACGGATGTGAAATTGTGGTGGGAAGTATTATGCTCACAAAGCGTTCATTTGAAGCTGGGTAAATTTTCGCACCGGTGAATAGGGCCTACAGCCGATAATTGTCCAAACTGGAAGATTGGTTCCCATCTTTGCCGCTCCATTCCCGCGGCGCTGCGGCCCGTTTACTTGTGCAAGGCCTTTGGCTTGGGTATGTTTGTGAGTGTGGGCCCGGGGCCCATGTTCGTAGACATGCCTGGGGCGGGGTGTTCCACTTGCCCCTTGTGTTTGGCGATGGATGGGTGTCGCGCCTGGACTTGGGTGGTTTTTGCGAATGTAGGTCTAGGAGTCCCTAAAGCGGGGAATCCGCTGTCGGAATTTTGTTGCGGTCTACTTGCGATTGGGTTGCGGTGATCGCAACTCCAACGCAGGCGTGCCTCCGGCAACCGTCGGTAGGTATGCCGCCCGGGGAATGCCGATGATGTATCGCTGGCAAGCTTGCGTTGGGGTTGCGGCAACTACACCGCAAGGGATCGCAAGTAGGGAACCTGATCCACCGTTGCGATTTACGAAAGGTCCATACCAGAATACAAATGGACATAATCTTTCCCTTTGGCCACTCATCTTCACCAAAACCCACTGCCATCTGCGCGTGATATGTAATGAAATCACGTGAAGAAATCGCTTGGTCTGATTGGATGACAAACTGAAGCGAGGCCTACGGCGAGCTCGTGGTCTGCGACAAAATCAGACACGTTTGATATCACCGTAACCCACCGCCGGCAAGGATAGCCGGTGGTAATGCCGCAACACCTGATCGACTGCGGCGGCGTTACGTCCTTTGCCTGCGCTCATTCGGAGGCGATAGCCGCAACATCACCGCAAGCCGATGAAATTTTCGGGAACTTTCGCAGAGAAACTTCCATCAACATGTAATCATCACGCCACCTTCAAACATCTTACTAATCTTGGGTAATTAGTAATTATTTTATCGCGTCTGCTACGCCTACGTCACTGCCTCGCTTTCGTTCAGTGATTTAGCAGTTAGTACCGCCAAATACCACGGCTGGGACGTGGGGGCGCTGTTCAGACCTTTGCGGGTCGACTGATGTCGGCGTCTAAATTTTATCGCGCGTCCTGCGTCGCAGACGCTTGGCGTCTGAAGTATGTACATGTATGAATCAAACTTTACTCTTGATTTCAGGCTCACAAGAGACCAATTGCGACGCAGCCTATCGTCGGTGAAAGAAATCACGGGCTATCTTTATGTATCGTCGTTGAAATGGCGAGCAGCAGGCGTTGAATTTCCCATCGACGATCTTTCTTTTTTTGAAAATCTGACCGCGATACATGGACGCGAATTAATGGAAAGGTAAGATAATTTTACATGTAGTTCTACTTTTTTGTCTTGTACGCTTGTCCGCGCACGCCGTGCGTGGCGAGGCTAATTAGAAAGAGGGGAAACCGAGCATTCTTCAGAGCAGTGATCATGACGTAACGTTGTTAAAAACGGCAAAGCGGCTGCACTTTTTAAGACCGCCACCACCTCACAGGTGGCGGTGGGTTTCACCGACTTTCTCCGATTCTCTGCGGGAACATCTGGTTTCAGATCGATAACCTAAGAAATAAGCGTTGTATCAGCTTAAGACTTACAGGATCTCCAGATGAATATAAAATACAGCTCAAGTTCGTTAATTGGCTCAATCCGTAATCATTTGGTGGGTATTTTGCGACTTTATCGCTTAAAAACAGCGCGCCGGTGAGGGAATCCCCGAGAGCCTATATATAGAATCCAACGCAGGTCACGTGTTTGTTGGAAGGTCCTGCTACGTCATCGTATGCGGACTTCCGATTACGAGTCAAAATTATTCTGCCACAAATTCTGCCATTTTACGATTTGCAAACGTCTGTCAAACCGTTTTTATTAAGGATGTCCATAGCGGACTGCAATTCATTCTCGTAGTTGAAGTCGGAGTCGGAAAGCTGCGCATCCTCTCTAATATCACTTCCAATCTCGAGATGCTCCTGCGGCTACATGTATGACGTAACACGTGCGCTGGATATCATGATATAAGCTCAGACGGTATCGTTGGTCTTCTGGGGATGTACATGTAGGGACACTTGCACTCAAGGATGGGATCGTGCTGCCGATTAGGGCCAACCGCACAGAAAGTCCGATAATGCTTTCGGTGCCTATCGGTAATGGGAAAATGCGTTATAGCTAACTGCCGATAGGCGCCGGTAGCACTATCGGACTTTCTGTGCGGTCGGCCCTGGACGGTCCAGAGGACGACATTATGGATTGAAGACGACGGGTATCTGCTTTTTCAGGATGGTAAAGAAATGTCTGCGCATCTCTCATTATGTGTGTCTTCTATTTCAGCGGGTACTCATTTGTGGTCCACCACACACCGTTCGTGTCCCTCGGCCTTCCAGCTCTACGGAAAATCGGCAATGGCCGAGTTCTCATCAGGAACAACCCAAACCTTCGTATAGATCCAGCAGATCTAAGACCACTTATTGGGAAAAGCGTCGAGCTGGTGGTGGAAAGCAACTATGTGCCACCAACAACACCCCCGCAGCAAGGTGAGCGTCTATCGCAGGTCGGAGTGGACACAAGCGATGGAATTTTGGACGGAAGCGATCGAGAACACTCACATCCGTTCAGAAGTCCTTATCCGTGATTGGTCGATTTTATGTGGATATTAATTCGTGATTTAAAGCGAATCGAAAGCGAAAAAATTTGATTTAGAAATAGAATTTGAAAGGGGACGAATTTTCATGAAAAAATGCAAACAAACTTCTCCAGAATGTCAACAAAGAAATTTTCGTGCATTTTGATTGGCTGAATTTTGTGTTTACAAACACCAGCCAAATGTAAACAAAAATCCGCTGTCGATTCGCTTTAATGGGGACATAAAATACTAATTTATATGGACATACGTAGTGCGATTTTATATCCACATTAAAAACTCAGCTGCAATTGGTTGATTTAGTGTGGATATAAATTCTTGATTTAATGTGGATATAAAATCGGAATTAACGTGCATGGACATTAAATATGAATTGTGTCCACTCCGGCCTGCGATATCCGTGATTGGTCGATTTTATGTGGATATTAATTCGTGATTTAATGGGGACATAAAATACGAATTTATATGGACATTAAATAAGTAGTGCGATTTTATATCCACATTAAAAACTCAGCTGCAATTGGTTGATTTAGTGTGGATATAAATTCTTGATTTAATGTGGATATAAAATCGGAATTAATGTGGACATTAAATATGAATTGTGTCCACTCCGGCCTGCGGTAAGCGTCCATTGGCCGACACGAGTGTGTTCTCCGATGTGCGAACTTTCGCGCAGTTCTGTTTGGAACGACGAAACATTTTGTTATATCTGCCTTGGAGATATACAGGGTGGTCCAAAAAACTACATGTAATCCCCTTTATCAATCATGCTGAATTCGCGGTTCACCGATTAGTTAGTTATTAAGCACCACTGACTTTGCTTCACAAAAATGGCTCTGGAGGTAAACTACTGGACCGAATCGAGGTCTTGGTCTTACATGTATTTTGTTTCTAGAAAGATTCTCTATCAGTGGTTTTAAAGTGAGGGTGGTGGAAGTATGCTTGTGGGTTTTTTGGTCCACCCTGTATGATATTGTTATCGCGTGGTCTTTTCTGAGAAGGTACCGGGGGTAGTGATCTTTCATAACCCGTGATTTGTAAGGCTGATACTGGGGAATACCTAGGCCTACAGTGTCATTGACTTTCAGGAATATATTGAGGTTGGCATTTGAGTTAGGAAAAAGTCGATTAAAGTGCCAATGTGTGCATGAGGTATGCCTGAGATATACACTACATAGATTTGAACAGTCTTGTCGAACATGATCAACTCGCCAACATGAATTAGCGCTGTGGTATACGGTGTGCATTGATCGCGTCTGTAAACCAATATAAAACGAGGTTGCCTAAAGGTCAAAGTTACGTCGGCCACCACGAGATAGAAAACCTATTAGAGTTGTTGTCTATTCATAACTGTTGGGCACTTCAAACAGTTCACTGCACGGTGACAATACATGTACTTGCAATGTACAGCAACAGTTTGGGACCTTCAACAGTCATGAATAGACAACAACTCTACTGCAAACAGTAGCGCTTTAAACAGTAGGATGAATTATTCTAGGCTCTAATATTCAACGACGATCTATTCATTTACAGACTGATAGAAGACGTGTACATCATGACACATGGAACATCATGATGGACGTAGATGGACAAAGTAAGCGTCGAACCGTTCTACAAGCTGGATTTACCCCTGGGGCGATGTGGGTCGTTCAAGTATTACATACGCAAAATATTCGAAATTTTGACCCCCCCCCCCCCCGTACACATGGCATACACATCTATGAAGACCTCCCTCCCCCACGCCGAAAATGTACAGCAGGCCTCCAGTTAGCATTAGCGTTTGCAGCAATTTGTTGCACTTTTTCTAAATTGGCTCCTAAAAATGCCATTTGCTACAATTATCTTAAAAATTGATTGAGCACCAATCATGTCTGGATTTTCCAGTGTATTGGTCCGCTAGAACTTTGCTGCCACCTTTTGGCAATACGCACGGCTGACTGCTCCTATTGTATCAATAAATTTCAATTGATTTCAAAAGATTTCTTGCGTCAATCTGTGCAGATGGCAGTACTGTTGCAAATCCAGTCATGTTTGATGTCTCCCGAAGTCGCCGTCTCTTTTTGCTTTCCCATTCAGGAATCATTATAGAGACTAGAACTCTTGAAATTTGCTTATCAGCAAATTTGATTGGTCAACACACTTGACTGCTAGGCCTACGCTACATGGACATTATGATGGAGGACGCTACATCGATGACGCGGCATCAGTGAATCACGCTTTGTGTAAAAACATGTACATCGTGCACATCATCGCGTGCGCGTAGTCCGTTTACGGAGGGGCGCATCCACTATTTTTATGCTTCTCAGTCAATGGATTCGGTATTGACATACGGAAAAAATGGATGCGCCCCTCTGTAAACGGACTACGCACACGCCACACGCATATACATGGATAACCAGGATATAATTTGCAAATCGAACTTCCACTCTTTGGACTACCGTTCCTTTCACATCAGGAAGATGTACATTACAATGACATTCTTGTGGTAGGCACATGATTCACTCAATATAAGGCGATTATCCAGGGCCGTAGCTAGGTTTTTTTCGCTAGGGGGGCATTTTAAGCAGATGTGCTCAACGGACGTGGGCTTTGCCTTCGAGCACCGGTGGGGCCGGTTTTGCGGGGGGGGGGTCTGGGGAAAAATTTTGAAAATTAGAAGCTCTGAGATGCGATTTGAAGTCAATTTCCTGTGCTCTGAGACACGAACAATAATGATCTTTTATCCCATTTGATTTTGCTGAAAAAACAATCTAGCAGACGACACATTTGAGCTTACTAAATAGGCATCGACCCCAAATTAAACTCATAGATATTGTAATACAGGTATATGACCAATAATTGACCCGTAATATGCGATAACAGGATCCGGTGAACCACGGGTCCGTCCGCGGAAGAACCCCTCCAGTCACAAAAGCACGAGACGAATTCTCGTTACCTCAGAATGTTCTTCAATACAATGTTCTTTACATTCTGTGCAAAGTTTATAATTAAAAACCCTCGTGTTCATGACGTCACACGATTTCTTAGGTACATGTAGGTCTGAAAAACTCGGTGCTGACGTTAACACGGTTGGTATTCTAATTACGAATTTCGTTTTTTTTTTTCGTTCGCGAAGTCACTGGGCATGTTCTTTTATAAACAGGGCAGTTGAATCATTCATGTCGTAAAATTGACCTCAAAGCCTTAACTGAATAGCGTAGAACATCCTCGGTTGTGCGCCAAACAGATCGTACTACACAAAAACAAAGCCGTATAAAAGGCTTGGCGCACATTGACGGCAAATCTCAAGTTTACAGTCCATTCCCACACTTTTTTCTGACTATGTTTACAAACGCACACACGCTCCCCTCCCACATACACGATCCCTTTCCAGCCGGATGTTATTAACCAGAGGACAGTCCCGCCGGATGTTGTCATTCTATGTATTCATATCATTGTACACATTCAAAAATCTTTACCAAAACTTGTATAGCTGAAATTTCTGTCTTCTCCAAACGCTTTCCGATAGACGCGGGGGTGGCAGATGACGAAGACGTGCTCTGTTTAAAATTGGGCAGCAGGCAGCCTACCTGACAGTATTTACCTGGTACGTGTAGTAAACTTTGATGACATTTAACATGAATAAAGTTTGATATTCAATAGTGCTTCTTTTATCTTGGAGAAAGTAGGTCACCCACGAATGACGTCGGTGCCCCGAAAACCTTTTGTCTGCAATTAATGTCTTATACATGTAGGAACAGCTATTGCATCAAATCAAATCCAACCTCTGACCCCGACATCAAATTTGAATGTCAAATTGCTTCCTGTTTTACTTGAAATAGTCTTTTTCACGAATATACATGTAATCAAACAGAGAGAGGTATTTAAAAAAGTCCAATAATTGTAGCCGATTAACAATGATGAAAAAGAGGAAAATGAGAACGATGTCACAACAGTGGGCGATATTTAAAACAGAATTGCCTTACATGTAAGTTTTGACAGATTTTGCTGCGATTCCGAAGTGTTCAAATCAAGTTAAAACGTTTGCCGTCTCTCCGATAGATCTACACTGTAGCTCGTAATATTTCTCAGATACTGAATAATGTCTCTATCGAATATAATCATTCTTTTCGTGTCGATTTTGTGTCCTTTGGTTGTCAACGCTGCCCAATTACCGGAGAAAGGTAAGTTCCGATTTTTTCAATTCGTGCATCCTCTCACCGCAGGGTTTTTACCTTGCTCCTCTTCATTCACTCACTCACACAAACCCCTGCTGAAATACCAGCAACCAAATACATTAGTAGGGGAGCCAAGCCAGGAAATAGTGAATAAAGTCGTTATAAGAAATTGCAAAATGGGACAAATACCCCCAAAAGTGATTTCCACTTGCCAAACACAATTAAGAACATCCTTGGCTGATTCAGAGGCACCAGATGTTTCTATCTGTTGGTAATACATTTATAGGGTCTAAATCCAACCGTTCAGAAGTTAGCTGTACATTGGTCCCCCTGCCCCTGTACAAAGCCGAGTCCACCAGCCCAATGGTGAAGTCAGTACCAAAACTTCAGAACGCCATAACAGGAGTTCGCAAGAGAGATGACCGAGCAGTCCTCCCAATTCTTATATAGAACAGATATACCTACCAAAAAATGTTAAGAGCAATTGTATATCTTTTTGTGCAACCTCCAACCCTTATTTTGCACAATTCTGGCCTTTGGCTCCCCTACTACATGCAACTCCAGCTGCATTCTCTGAACTGTCATGATCCACTGAATAACTTGGAGAATTTTCACCGCAAGAATTGCAAGTTTTGTGGTTTTAACCTAAAGTACGGTGGCCCATAGAGCTCATTGATGAAAAATATTTACATTTGCATTTTTTTTTCAATTCGATAATTTTTTCTTGGGGGTTTGTAAAAGTTTTAGAAGTTCCCACCGCGGTGAAAATATTTCCACCGCGGTGATAATATTCCCACCGCGGTGATAATATTACCACCGAGGTGATAATATTTCCACCTCGGTGAAAATATTATCACCGCGGTGATAATATTCCCACCGCGGTGATAATATTACCACCGAGGTGATAATATTACCATCGAGGTGAGAATATTTCCACCTCGGTGAAAATATTATCACCGCGGTGATAATATTCCCACCGCGGTGATAATATTTCCACCTCGGTGATAATATTTTCACCGCGTTGAAAATTAATTTTCACCGCGGTGGTAATTATTAATTATCACCGCAGTGGAAAATAATTTTCACCGTGGTGAAA